>OZ038435.1:5089179-5354179 GCA_964036275.1 Litoditis marina | reverse complement strand
CCACAGTAGATAAAGAATTACGTGTTCGATTTCGTGAGCCTATGTAAAAATAGTGTCCTGAACGTAATATTATTATGTTACCATGTGATACAAACTAGTTTACAGAACATCAATGTTTGCATTCAATTTCCCTCAATATTACGTGTTCCAAATACAAACGTGGTAGTGAATTCGATGTACCGTAATCTTCAATTGACTTTCATGAGATATAACATAATGTAATATTCACCTTTCTGAGCATGTTGATATTGTTCATCTTTCCGTGATCACAAGCGATTGAGAATACAAGAGTCAAGTTGAGAAATGTGTTTCTGAAAAATGAGTTCTGATTCATTTGTGTTATTCTGGTCTGTACAGAATGGCTGCACCTCATATTCCTCGCAAGCAAATGAATCAAGATGGTACCGGCTATCAGTACTATGAAGAGGTATGTAAATGTTTGAACTGATGATGTATCACTTTCACTAATAATATGCTATCAGTTTATGATGTAAATGTTTGTATTAATGATGTATCACTTTCACTAATAATGTTAGTTATTGTATTCAGGTAAAGCTACCGACAGCTAATGATAACGAGAAAATGAATGAGTACTTTTTGAATTATGACGGTCGAAACAATTCGGGAAATCCAGAACCAGTGGAAAAGAAACCAACTGTGAACAAGACGACACCTACATTTTCTTTTAATTTTGCAAAGCAAAGTAATCCTACATTCTATGTGTATCATTGAAGTGAAAGTAAAAATATAATATGCAACCGACTGCTTGTAAGTGTTGAAATCGAGAAATGGAGGTGCAGAGCAAGCCAAACTCTCATGTATGAATACGGTTGCCGTGCGTGTCAAATTCTAAGCTTTCAATAGTTCAAAGAGCTTGCCGAACTTTTCGCTACCTTTCTAGTTTGCATGTGAGAGAAATTGAACAGTTAAATGTGAGAGAATTTGAAAAGTTAACAGAAAATTTTATAGAGTAAATATATATATGGGGTTGCTGAAAACGGTTGAAAAGTCTAAAGTGTAGTTATGTTGTGTTTCGCCACGAATCGCCGCACGTCTCATAACCTTTACCTTGTCACTTTATCGTGTCTCCAAATCAAAACATACTCCGAATAAGCTCATCGATTGGACATTCATTTATCCAACTCAGTTCGATCGACCGGCTGCAATGTACAAGGTTTGTATATTTATACAACTTACAGGAATATACAACTTACCTGAGAATATTACATTTCAGAAACGTCCTGCTACAATTGTGAAGAATGATGTTCCGGCAAAAGTTGCCAGGGTATATTTCACTTAACACATTCGTATGAACTTATTCTCGGTTAAAAAAAACACAAAAATCTCCATTGTAGAAAGAATCCGTTGCTGTGCAAACCCAAACCGACAATGATTGAAGAGTCAGAACCGTTTGCACACCTGCCGGATAAAATAAGGGTTGGTTATAAAACTGATATTTTACGAACAATGTTACTTTGTTATTTTTGTTTGAATAAAGACTTTGCATCTTTCGTCTGAATTATACATGTGGTTTGTTTCAGGCTCACTGTCTCAGATATGAGACAGTTACCGTAGACGACACCTATGCTGTACCACAACCAGCCATCTTCTTTCGACCTGGTGGTATACTCTGTTTCACGAATCGGTGTCCTTCTACAGTAATCCGTCAAAGATTCAGGAGGCTTTTTCTATCGAATAATGCATTACTTCTGGTTTCAAACTCACAGAGTTTGTAGTAGCAAACGTACAGAAGACACTACCAAAATATGAAGGAAACCCAAAAACACCAATATACCAAACTTTGCTCTGGAAGTTTGCGCAGATTACTGTAGAGGGTTATAAGTGGGTGGAACAAACTATATCAACCTGGCCATGTGTCTGCAGTGTATCGAACTCGGTCGTAAATCTCAACCGCTTCCGTTGGACAATAATCGTCACGGTGTTGGTTAGTTTAACTTTGATAGTATTTTCAATTACACAACATCAATCAATTTTATTATTAGTTGTCTTTCCCGTTCCAGTTGTTCCTCTTTGTCCCGGTTGCTCAAAGATGAACTCGCGTATCGGGCAATCCACGTATTTTGGAACATTTATCAAAAACATTGTTGACCATGAAAAAAAGAAGAAAACTGCTGGAAACGATGATACTAATTGATCTTGTTTCTCTGTTTCCAGTACTTATATAAAACATGTACCCTTTATTGTATTGCTACAAAAATGGATCTGCGCATGTCTACTACGGAGTACGTATGCTAGAAGATCCCGGCACCTTTATCCCATCCTGCGTCTCTCGCTCTGCCTCACTATTTCTTGTCTCTTACATCCCGCCGGGATGTGAGAGCAGAGAAATAGCGTATGTTCGAAGAGACGCAGGATGGGATGAAGGTGCCGGGATCTTCTAGCATACGTACTCAGAAATGAGTGCGATATTGAGTAAGTGTCGCCATACTAAAAAATTATTTCTTGGCGTGTTTCCCTCAGATACTTGTCCTGTTGATAGTCATGAACGACCATTAGGTGTTATTTGGAACACTGCCAAAAGCGGTAGTGATGGTGAACACTGGGTAGCATGCTATTTTTCTAAACAAGGAGTTGCATATTATTTTGATACCAGCGGTTCTCCCATTAAAGAGGAAATTTCAAACCATGTCAAGCTATTCTCTGCACGTATTATTCATGTTATTCAGAGACCTATACAACACATGTTGTCGGATGTCTGCGGTCACTATTGTATTATGTTTCTAATCCTACAAGGACAAAACTTTGGCATAGATAACTTCAAAAAACTATTTTCTGATAAAAACCTGGAAAACAATGATTTTTGTGTGAAAAGATGGTTTTCAAGACATATGAAAAAGTGTGAGGTCACACGCCTATAAAAAGGAACCATGAAACATTTATACACAGAACATGTTCTCCAAAGCTGCGGGTGCCAATGTTCCTTGCGGTTTCAATAAACCCGCATTAACTTCTGCTCATGTAAACACATATCACATATGAAATAAAGTGTGATTTTCAAGATATCCGTGGAGCAATTGAAGAAACTGACGGATGTCATTTTCGCGTTTGTTGCCATGTATCCCGACGGGGATATCCGATTCGGAGCAGTTTCTGAAGAAGATTCTTCGCCTGACGCCGTCACGAAAGCAAAGGAGAGGTTCGAGGACCTGAAGAAGGTCAGATAGTTATCGGTCGAGTGTTTATAAATTTTGAATACGGCGAGAGGGGGGGGGGGTGGAATTTACGACCGCGCAAAGTTAGACAGTTTATTGCGATTTGGCTAACATTTTGTGAAATTCATATAAAACGTATCTAGCGAAAAAGTGATTTTTCCGAATTTCCACACTTTTTACACTTTCATACACTAGTGTCATACATTTTTAACTCTTTTCACACGTGCTTACATTTCCACACTCATTGTTTTTATACTTTCAGAAAGCGCGACAAGCCAACTCCGGGGTACGCGTTTTGTTCGCCGTGGGTGGATGGGACAACTCCCAACACTTCTCTTCGATTGCCCGAGATTCGCAGAAAAGAGCGAGATTCGTCGATGCGGTCATAAGTTTCATCGAAGTAATTTATTTGTTCTGACATGTATGAGGTTCCCGCAACATGTTTAACCAAATATCACTAACCGGGAATGGTACGGTGCAGTACCGGGAATAGTTTTGTGAGAGTTAATAGTGCGATATGTGCGTATTGGATCCAACAAACCGTTTAAACCGCGCACGGTTGGTTTTGTGAGGGGCGGATTTTGGCGAGCTGCCAGCCGATCTGCTTATCTTTGTTCTACGCATTCTCTCATTTAACAGTCAGCCCGCACTGCTCACTCGATTCAGCCCTAAGATGAACTTTAAGGGGTGAATGAAATTTATAAACTATTTACAACTATCAGTGTATCCAAAACGAGCGAGCTGAAGGTTATAACTCTTCCTAACAGTTTGGAAGACGAGTTCGAGATAGTGGCGGAGAGAAAACCACTCTTTGAGTCTCAGAGAACTCGATTAACATTACCTATTAATGATGTTCTGAATAACCATCCTTTCATAGGAACATGGAATCGACGGTGTTGATGTAGACTGGGAATATCCTGTTACGGGAGGAGCTGTCGAGGGACTTCCCTAAGATAAAGGTCCACCTTCTTCCATCAAATCAAATACAACCGATTTGTCTTCATTTTGTTTTCAATTTGTTTCTCACGTCTCTCTGTAATCAGCATGTGCAACAATGAAATAGTTTAGACAAAATTATAAATTAGTTCAACTGTATCAGCTGGTGAAGTTCCGAATTTCATCAGCGCGTTTTTCAACATTGCGTTATATTACTCAAGTTCATCTGGAAAATAACATCGCCACTCGAAACTAAAATTTGAGATCTATATATTGTTTCAGAGAACTATGTAACGCTACTACGCGAGCTGCGCGAGAGATTGGACAGGTTACAGAAAGATCAAGGAAGAAGGACGAGATATGAGCTAACGCTGGCTGCGGCAGCTGGAGAGTGGACAATTCAGCCTGGATATGACTTGAAAGAGATTGTAAAGGTAAACAGTTGATGAGAAACACAACATATGATATTTCTAAAATATACAACATGTCTGAGAAGTGAAGAGAGAAAGAGAAAGGGAGAAGGAGAGAGAAAGAGAAATAGAGAGAGAGAGAGAGAGAGAGAGAGAGAGAGAGAGAGAGTTTTCATTCCTCTTTGAACTCATGATCCTTTACAGTATGCCGATTTTATCAACGTAATGACGTACGACTACTACGGTGCGTGGGGCAGCAAATGGGGAGCCTATACTGGGCCGCCCGCCCCACTTTTCTACGGCAGCCCCAAAGGGTTCTCTGGGAAACTGAATGCAGACTTCACGATGAAGTACTACTCGTGCAGGTCAAAGAAACCAAGCAGGCTGAATATGGGAGTACCGTTTTACGGCAGGTTGGTTGTATCGAAGATGTATGTCACCGAATGTTTTATTGCTTTGAAATTATCACAAGAATGTGTTATTGAAAGTAAGTTCAAAGAGAAGGTATACTATATTTCCATTTTCATGTCGACATATCACATCCTAGTTATGATGTGTATTCAGTTCACGTGCGGCTGCAGATCCAAAAAAATGAATAACATAGGTTCCGTTTGCTTTGAAGCGATACTCCTATGTTTTTAACGCCTCTTTGTCTTGTTGCTTTCTGATCATGATCTCTAAGTGTTGGTAGATCTGTTCACTCGCTATAGCTCTTCTTGGGCCTGAACCGCGGGCGTGAACCACCCCAACTCCAAATTGCAATATAAGGTGCTGGTCTTGGCATTTCTGATGACTCATAATTATAATAATACTAATTCAGCCCCGTGTCATTGTTCTCAAATCAGTATTTGTTCAGATACTGGAAAAACGTTGGAGCAGAGATTGACGGCGATGAAATGTGGCGAACCGCGGATGCCGTTGGAGGGAAATACGAGGGAGGCTACGTGGCATGGAGAAACATTGGTTTGTCAAAGAAAATAACTGAAATGTGGAACACAATGCGGCCGCTGTGTTTGTAGTTCGATTCTGTGGATTCGTGTATAGTTCCGGTCATTCCTACAGATGTCCATGAATAATCCAGGCTGTTTTCCACACCTTTGGAGTTTTTCAAAAACTGCGAATCTCCGTTAGAGGTTGTTCAGTTTCATAACAACATGTAAATAAAAAATTTCTATAAATACTTATGCCTTCCCTAAGTAATGGTCATCCGAAATTATTGGCAAGATGCCAATGAGTCTCAGTGGGAATGAAATGGACTATATTAGCAATATTAGCGCGTGCTTTGAGAACTAAAACTGTGGTTTTACCTTCCTATAGTGGCCGTTGAGAAATGGACGTATTTCAGGCAACGAGGGATGGGATTTGTCTTCTGCCAAAATTCATCCTAAGGCGAAATCTCCATACATCTGGAAATCGGGTCAGAGGAAATATCTCGGATTTGAAAATCAAGAAACCCTACAAGAAAAAGCAAAATACGCAATCGACAGGTTGTTATGATTCACTTCACTTCAACCTTCAAGTCTACAAGTAGAACGGTAGTTTCAGTCAAATCAATGATTGGGGACGTATGTATTTTTGAAGATTTCGTGAGATTTGTGGGGATTTTGAATCGCCATATGTAGAAACAATAATCAAAAATGTTTCTTCTGACTCATTCAGACTCCAAGAATGCTGACACGAACCTGTTCATTGTCTACATAAGGTTGTACAACATAATGAATAGTCTCTATGTTCACTTGAAAATAACATAGTTCAAGCTAGTGTTTCAGAAATATAGGTGGTCTGATGATCTGGGCACTAGATTTGGACGATGACGCCGACACTTTGTTGAATATCGTTTCCAAGGCGGATTTGTGCAGCGGAGGCTCTAGAGACGACATCAAATACGAATGTGTGCCGATTGAAGATGTTAGTACAAAACAACACAATGCAAGATTTATCGTTCTTCTCTCACTGACTGGGTTTCGTGAAAAGTTTCTGTTGGCGTCAAAAGAGCGCTGAGAGTAATAACGTGAATTGGAAATCAATGCATCAAACCCTGAACTGAAACAGCACACACAACACTGAAATTGATGGTTAACTAACTGAGTTGACAAAGTTCATTTTATAGTGCATAAACTTTGCGAGAGCGCTAGGTTTCGACTACGGTAGCTTAGAACGCATCGAAGCCAGGCAATCAATATTCGCGAACTTCCGTTGAAAACAAGTCACTTCCTCGCTATCTACGAAGAGTACAATAAAAACTGTCCGATTTGAAGGGGGCAGAACGGTTTGGTTCAAATTGATTCAAAGTGAATCAGGTACACATCAGTTCGTGTAAGCAGACCCCCCCCCATTCAACACTGGTCCATGACTTCTTTTTCACGACAACTGGAACTGTTGCAAATTCGCTGGTGGACTCCAGAAAATGGTGGTGAAGCAAAACAAGGAATGTGCGGCAAACTGGCTCCTCTCATTGATGGCTACTACCCGGTTCGTTTGTGAAAAACGGCGCGAAATTCAAATGTTTGCGGATAGAAACCCAAATGTTACCGAAACTACACTTTGTTTATATTGCTACACGTTTACTCACAATCTTTCAGCAGTCGTTGTGAGATTGTTCAAATGAAAGCAGATAATGTAAGCGACGTGTGGTGTTTTTGCTTACAAGTTACATGGTTCGTTCATTTGTTTCAAATATGGCATCTATTAAATAGTAAGTGGCTCTTATAATATATGTGGGCGATAGCGTATGAACGAACCTTTAACCAGTAGCACCGCCAACTTGCTAAGAATGCGCGTGTATTATTTTCCTTTATTCTTAATAAAACACGTTTCTTGTCCAATGTTTGATCTCAACGTACTTTTTTTGATGAGTATTTGTAGTCATTGTTAGGTTTGCGATGCGGACGATCCAGGAAACGCTTGTTGCGGTCCAGCGGGATATTGTGGAAGTGGCGAAGAGTTCTGCGACTGCGATGACTGTCAAAACTATCGAAAAAACCCGAAAGACATTTTGAAAGAACCGATTCGTCCTAGCAGACCAATTCAATGGCACACTGAAGAAGGGAACAGAGAGAGGTGAACCTGTTACAATTTAACTTCTGCAGATTCACAATGACAAATATGATTTTGTTGAAGAATGGAACTGGAGTAAGAGAGGGTAACGAAGATAGAAACAGACGAATACTAAAACAAGGTGTGAACTGGGCTTTGGGATATTGTGCATATGGTAAATTATCGAAGTCTGTTCGTTTTCCAGGTGCGGTAAAGATAGGCCATTGCTAAACGGTGTTCTGGCTATCTGTAATCCGGATCTAGCCTCCAAATCATGTTGTAGCAACGGCGGGTACTGCGGGAAAGGAGCGGAGTACTGCGAGTGTGATGGCTGTATAGACTATGCCAAATGAAAATTGATCGTTGACCGTTGCTTGAGAAATATTGATTATTTCACCTTTATTTAAATAAATGTATTCTGGAGTCGAGTTCTAGTCATGACATTGTTTGGTCGTTCGAACTATGACTACACACGCATTGTTTGCGAAAATTCGATAGCGTCAATTATAAATAGTTGTATTTCGAGCAAATCGAGAGCAATACCGAGGTTGATAGCATGAATATATTAAAAATTAGAGATACCACTACACTATGAACAATGATCGGACTCTGTCACAATCTCTCTCTATCTCGCTGCAACCGATCCTTCTCCAAACGGTTTTTAACAACAAAACTAGCAAGAACAAAACTAGTGTCGTCCATGGAGCTTGTTCAAAAAACATCAAGTAATGATCGCCATCAATATACGCAAAATAATGTGTTCTGTTGATTTGTTGTGTTATTATACCATTCTTCTGCAATGAATACTTTTACATCTGAGTGCCAGCGTGCACACAATCCTTTGACCAAACTGTCACGTTCAATATTTTTGACAACAACATTTTCGCCGGTTTTTCGTTTACTAGCAGTTTCTTCACAGGGGGTTCGAGTTCAGAAAAACTTGGCATTTTAAAGCTTCGATTCGAAAACACGAAATGTGCGTTTTGCGATTGGCCAGCTAGAAAAGCGAGAGAGCATTGGAGTGACCGCAGAAAGGCTGAGACAGTCTGCGTCTCTCTGACCTGCACACTCTCTCGTCGATGAATATTCATAGAAGTGTACGAACAAAGTATATAAGCAAGACTTTATTTCAATTTAAAAAATTCTATAAAAACACCCTCCAGAAAAGAAACTAGTTGGCTTCGGCTATGTGCACGAGAAGTTTGTGGACAGGAGCTGGAAACATATAAAAATTATTATTATTAATATGAACTATTTATCCAGGTGAGTTCGATGTTTGTAAATCTTTTCAGATTTCCATTCCAATTGAACAGCCACTTTCGTAGCGCCCTCGACGAGAGAGTGTACAGGTCAGAGAGACGCAGATGTCTGCGGCCTCATTAACCTGCATTCTCTCGCGCTTTTGTAACTTAGAAAATTTGGCGTCAATCGTTCTAAGCATCGTTAAATCATTAAATTGTGCACATCACATGGTTCAATACATATTCTTATTCTTATTCTTAGAAATCGATCCTCTCTTCGCTGTCACTGTCGGAAAATTATGAGCACTATACACAAAATCGTTTCTACTTTGAATCAATTGAATCGAAGGAAGAAGAAATGTAGACTTACACTGGAAAATTTCATGGATCTCAGGGAAGTCTATATAGAGTTGAATCATCGCGTTTTTGGACAGCTTGTTGTACTTTTGTTGAACTTCCAGAAGAATCTGTCCGAACTTCAACATGTTCTGGTTTTCCTTCTTCATCAGTTGCTCAAGAGCCTTAGAGGAGGGAAATTGTGGTTTCGACCGAGCAATAATATGGATATAAAACAATATATGATATATACATATTCTACAATAATTGCCATAAAACAATATTATCGTAAGGAAGGTTTTGGTTGTAATGTTAGTTCGCTAATGAGTTACCCTTAAGATTGTGAAAAAGATGTCGTAGCCGAGTTGCAGAAGCACAAATTTCGACACCCAGGCAACGGAATTAAACTATAAACAATGCAGAATGGGGCAATTTCGTTTGTATTGGTTGCTTTAAAAGGAGATTGAATTAAATTCTCAATTAAAAGAACAAGCTGCGACGAATCGATATGCCTTTTTCTTATTAGAATGTCCAATTCAAAACTTTGTACTCGCAATTTCACTAGTTTCTACTTACTGTCAGAGACGCAGATGATGATTTGGAGTGAATGAATATTGATTCTGCGCTCTTCTCTAACTCTCGTGCCTTTTTGGCTAACAAATTGGGCATTCAATTCAGTCCCCATTTAAAATGAGAAAATCTTACAAACCAGAGTCACTAGCCTACCCGGACATTTTTCTACAGGATCATCGATGGTTCACAATGCAATGACAAAAACTGTACTGACGCCTGCCATCTCATATTTTAGCTTCTCTTATTGTAATTTAACTGTCGTACTTGTCGTTGTTTCTACAGTTTTCGACCATTTTCTCTGCTCACCGTTGCCATATCGTGCACAAATTGTTTTCCTTCCGGCGACTGGTTGGCCAGCTTAGCATTGAATTGTTCGGCGAATCTCGCTTTTCTGAAGATTTTTATTGATTAATGAATTGTTTTTCAAATATTGGACATTTTCTCATTGTTATTTGAAGGGTTCTTCATAGCAATAAGACTGTCTCTTTTTCCTGTTCAAAGTTTGATCAGATTTTGAAGTGTTGTAACTTTGCTTAGACACTGCAATGACTATTCAAAACGTTCACAACCAATGCGTAGAACTGTCGTACCGTTTTTTACTCTTTTGTCAGAAATCCAGACTTATTTTGATATATTCAGTGTGAGACTATAAAAAAACAATATTTCTCGCTGATTCCCGTACCTTTCCATGAAACTAGGAAGTTTCTCCAGTGCTGGGATCGCCTAAAAATACAATTAGGTGAGAGGTGAAAACCATTCTTATTTTTCAATGAACAATTAGGTTTTTTTCAATCTGAATCAGACCGTCAAGATTATATTCATTCTCTAAAACAAACCAAAACGCAATTTCACGCAAACAGTCATCTCTACAAACTTAAAGGAGACCGGAACACAACTTGAGCAGAGGTATTGTTTCGAGCTGCTTTCAACTGTTAAACTGTTTAGCTGCTTTCAACTGTTTAAAGAGAGCACAAATAACTCGTATATTAGTTTTATCCGTCCACGTGACATTCACATGATAATGCCGCGCAACACGCAACGCGTCCAATCGAAAGTAGGATACAGCAGCTTTACGAGAAACCATGTTGCTCTCCAGTCTCCTTCAAAAGCTGACTTGCACGAATTCAGAATGGTTCTGAAGACGCGCTTGTTGAATATTTTGAAATTTTGATTCGCACTTCTCAGAACGTTTCTGTGAAAAGAGCTCAGACAGAATCATACTGCATTTTCACAAAATCAGCTTCTCTTTTCCAATATCAATTTAAGTTTATCATGGTCTTCAATTGACCTACTATGTTCATAGATTTGTGTTAAGCTGCACCAAAATATATCAAGTCGTCACCGCTCTGGTTACTTGAAGGCGTGATAGAAAGATGAAAAAAAAATAGAACATTTCAAATTCTTTGGATGAACTAGGTATTTGATTGATCTCAATATATTACTTACTGTTCCTGTTTTTTCATCAATGGTGACGGAGGCCTTATAGGTTTCGCTCAACTCCTTCGCATTCTCAGGTCTCAGAATCTGCAAATTGTTGTGGATAATGTTGGGTAGCAATATGAAAACGCTTTCCGACCGATTATTAAAAAACAATAAAGATCAGGGTAAAAATGGATAAAGTTATCTCTCATACACAACGCTTTAAAAAATTTATGAGGCGGTACCGAGAACTTTTTCATCGTATCCTTGATCCACTAAGCGTTTGTCGATTACCGACCCTTTTTCTGCTTTAGAATGTTTTTGTATCCCACTGCCATATTGTTATTTCTCCTCTTGTATATGCCATTTCTCCTCTTTTATATCACAAGCTTGCATGTAAATAAATACATCAATCAATCAATCAAGCAGTTATTGTGCTAGTTTGCGCGATTGAACAGCTACAAGGGCAACGACATGGAGATCAATGAGGCCTCAGACATGCAGAAAGCTTGCGTATCTATAGTACGTATCATTCCCACTGAGACTCATTGGCATCGGGCCAAGATTTTTGGATAACTATTTCTTAGAGCAGACATGGTATTTTGAGGAATGTTTTCATCCACGTGTTGTTATGAAACTGAGAAACCCCGAACAGATATTTGCAGTTATTTGAATAACTCCAAAGTAGTGTAAATCAGCCTGGAAAATGCATTGGCACGCTGCCAAGTCTCAGGAATGACGGAACTATCCGATTATACCAATTTTGCATAGAAGAAAAAACTCACGTCACGAATCTCATAAATGATATCAGCGAAGATGTAGTCTGAAACGAGATATTTTTGATGAACGGCAAAACAAAGTATCGGAGGAGAGCCATGAAATTTGGTCAGGTAAATGGACGTCATAGAATAGTTTGACAAAATCAGTTTCCAAACTCATTTTAAGATGAATTTCGAGTTTGGAGAAAGTTCCCGCTAATACTTAAATTGAGTTATCATAAACTGGTTCTTTCCGAAAGTGGTGAAATGTTAATATTGGTGAGGTGAATTATGAAAACAACGCCGTTCAAAACGTATTCAGATGGGATTGGCATCGCCGTAATTTGTTCCGTATGAACTTCAGGGAACACTAGTCAACTGAGTACTCAAAAAGCTTCCCTGATTCAGTTTATCCCTATTCTGGAGATTGTTTTGATTGCGTTTTGACTAAACATTATTATACTTGGCCTGATGTTCGTTTGCTAGAAGCGAATCTCACCTTCAAAAAGAAGTGTGATTTCTAATAGTTTCCTGAAGTATAGTTCTCCCTCCCAATTGTGGTTTGGCGCTGGGTTTGCTAACACAAAGGGTGGCGCAGATTGTACTACCACAGCCAAGGAGACAAGGACCAGACACAACGCTAGTTTCATCTCTAAAAACCACAAAGGCATTAATAGAATGAAGAACTCGATTATTATTGCTGTAAGACATGTAAGACAGACCACCAATTTACACTACGTGTCTATTCAGGTAACCAGTTCACCGGCCACGAAGGCGGAGATGAGATGGAAAACCCGGACCACTCGCGGCTGGTAGTCGCTGGTCCGTAATCCCAACAGAAATGCATGTTCACACGCAGATCTTTTCTCACTGGATCAATGCCAACAGAGTATTCGATAGCCCTCCATGAAGTCTTCTATGAAGAAAAGGAACAAAGACCTCACAAAAAGCTGCTGCTACGAATATCTGTGATATGTATGACGATCACCGCCTCGTAACGAAGCGAAGTGGAAAAATAAATATGTTAATTTGTTGATGTGTAAGACAAGGTCACTCTACAATAAAACGAGATACACTGTGCATGAAGGCCTCAGAAATACTTTAGTTCAGTCCACGAAAGCGTACTGCGCCGGTGAATTCTATGTGTAACCGGGTTTTATGGCAACCTTTTTTCAGGTTACCTCAGTAGGTAACCGGTTGGTAACCTAAAGTGAAAAACCGGTTACTTGTTTTTCTAACATAAATTGTGGTTTTTACCGTTAGTTTGTACGGTGACCGGTTTTTAGTTCTCGGTTACCTACCGGTTACTTGTGAGGTAACCTTAAAAAAGGATTGCTGAAATCCGGTTAGGTTACCGAAAAACCACACATAGGTTACATATAGAATTGGTGGCCTACTGCGTCACTGCATTGAGTAATGTGAATGTATAAGAAAGGTTATCACCATTTGCCTAACTTGACTGTAAACGAATCAGTGGGGTACAAGTGAATGTGAATACTAAGAGAAAAGAACATGAACCGAGAAGCAACAACTCTTTTCCGGTGCACGTCCACAACACTACTGAGTTGCACACGTTTCACGTGTTTTACGTCACCTACTCTACTAGTAAAAGAACTAGTAAAAGACTAGTAAACTAGTAAAAGAGTGGTGAGGAATGATCTTCACCAAACCTTGCTAAGACTATATAATAGGAACCAACTCTAAGAGCGAAATGAAATTTTGTGTAGCTCTTTTTTCGCAATCCTCTTATAAACCGAAACCACATGCAATTTAGAGCTATGTTTTCTGAGAAAGAACCAATTTGAAACTGACTCATGCTCCGAATGAGCGTGATAGAACAACACTTTAATGTGGCAAATAGAACTGTGGAAGCGAAACGTACGAAAGAGGCCGTTAGTAATGTAAGAACCGTGATTGGGCGGTTGAGATCATTGTGGAAATCTAATGTTTTAAGCGTTGTAGCCCGGTTGAACCACCGTTACGGAACATCACATAAACGTAGCAATTTCTCGAACACCTATTCACGTAACGATCTCGAGGAGCTTTTTTCATAGCTTCACACTGCGACTGGACACAACAAGATTACATGGAACTTATTAGAAACTGACATTGTTTTGGGCAGTTACCATTGTCAATTTTGCGAACTTTCGGCTCGAACTAGCGTTTTGGCCTGTGAAAAACTATGCGAAAGATGTTGGTTTACGCAGTTGTTATGGTGTTAGTTGAAGTTTACGATGCTATCTATATTCAGTTTCACCCTGCCGAAGTCGTCTATATTATTCAATCTCACACTCTAAAATGTTTTTCAGTGACCAAATATACTGCACTAGTTCTCCTGTACGCAGGTAGAGAAAGTATGTAAGATTGTGAACGATTCGAAGCTCACGTGTCCAACTATTTTATCAAGTTTTTCACCCTCATACATATCTTCGATCTACATCTGGACTAATGTTGTTGCTTTTTATTTCGAAAGTTTCCCGTTTCACAGAAAATTGTACTCTCAGTGCTCAAAGTTCCAAAAAGTATACAATTATGATCGTTTTGCCTAGTTTGGTGAAAGACCCCGATAATCTTCTAATCGCCCATTTGCCTTTTTTGGACGCGAGCCAATCGGTTTTGTAATAACATCAATGATCGAACATTGTTCAAATTAAACCACATTACTTGAAAGTACTTGCGCCAAAAAAGCTGAGGCCAATAGTGCACTTCGATGATTCAAAATGGTGTGAATTGTTAGTCGAGTTCGTAAAAGTCTCACCCGAGCCTCTCTCCACCCCTCCATGGACAGTCCATTAACGGTTGAGTGCGATATTATGTACTTGTAAAACTGTTTCACAATAAAGTGAAACACGGATTAAACAGGCCGTACACAAGTTCATTATATAAAATACAAACGAGTGACTCAACAAGTCATCGCGGGAAAACGTGAGTAATTGTGACAACAAATGTTTACATGCCGTTGTGAAGTTTTTTGAGTTAGTTAGTGTACACGGGGATTTTTTTACCACGGATATTTTCCGGAACCTCCACGGATTTACCCCGGATCTTCACATGGGAATACCACGATATTACCATGTGAATTTCCGGAGGGAATCCGTGGGAGATCCGGAAAATATCCGTGAAATATTTTAAATTAATTTTAAATTAAACTTTTTTGAGAATTTTCTATATTACTATCTACTAATGTAAGTAGACGTAGGAGTGAACACTCATCTTGTCAATTTCCACCCGATTTGCACCATCCGGGATCCGAACCCTCGGGCATTCGGTTTGTAAGCTGCACTCTTACCACTGCGTCATGACTGCGCGTGTAGAAGTGAACTGAGTAGCTCCTTATATTAGGGACTCGCGCTCGATCTTCACCCCGGTTTCCCCCCGGATTTACAACGGATTTACTCCGGATGCGCCGCGGACCTACCACGGAGTCACTACTACCATGGATATACCACGGATCTCCGGAGGCACCAGATTCCTATGTAGTTAAAGTGATCAGAATATCTCTATTGTTTCGATCAAAATGTGAGGCAATTAAAAACATGTCAAACTGGTAAGGGCAAAGTCTTTTTTCCCGTTGGTCTCCAGAACTCGAAGCTTGATCTTCAATGTTTGATTAATTGGTCTTATTCCCTAACCTCTATATTCCAAAAAAACTGTCAGTTCGCACCCACCCACGAGCCACGAGGTAATCTCGCGGTTATCGGGATAATCTGTTTGGGACAACGGACAATTAATTCAAATTGGTTTACAAGGTATATAAGTGAGTATTTACCAATAACATACTGTACCCACTGCCGACAAACAGTGTATTCGAACTTGGTTTTGTGGTCGTTTACTTTTGCACAAGAGAGAAAATAGAAAAAAAATAAGCTCAAATCAACAATGACAGTTCGCGCTCTCGATACTGAGCACCATTCCACTGTAATAACAGAAAACGTAAATAACACATGATCATATAAAACAGTTCTCATATTCTTTGCCAAACAATTGTGATAGTCGTCCGCATACTGGTTATTATTCTATTGTTTCTGAGATCAATTTTTGTTTTGAGTTTAGGAAATTCCAGAATGTGGGGTATTGCTCTGTGTCTCATTGCTGGCGCTTATGCCGCACCGATATCGTCCACAGGAAGACCATTCCACAAGATGCACTTTATAGCGTCGGTGGAACATTTCAACAAAATGTGCGGCATTTTCCAGTCCGCGAAGGCCAAGGGTAAGCGGTTTCACGAAATTACTTCTTCATCTTGAGCTGGGTTTTCTGACAAAACTACAACAGAAAACTACAACTACAACTACCACATCCCATACCCTACAGAACGTGATAAAATCTTTGTTGTATTTTAATGTCAATTCACGAACTAGATAACGAATTTCAAACGTGAAGTAATGGGATCAAAGTACAAAGTCAGCGGGATAGGGTAACAGACACAGTATAGGCTTGCTTCGGGAAATGCGAGTCCTATATAGTCTTTTGTGTTTATAGAATACATGGCTTCGTGTATGATCGACCCTGTTTGCCCTCGTGTTTGTAGTTTAATTCTTATTTATTCAAGTATCATCAAGGTACGGGGTTTTCCGACCAGACTTTAACTCAGATTATATCTCACCCTGTTTTCAGAATACATGCCTTCATGGATGGTAGACCCTGTCTGCGCCCTATCCGACGATGACAAGCAACTGGCTGTCGACTTCACCAACAAATTCCACGACGGAGAGTTCGACATCCCAAGCAACACCGCGGAATTGTTGGCACTGTTGAAAAAGGTATAGGGGGTGTCAAATTTATGAAAAGTTTTTGTCTCTCGCCGGAATCGAACCTGCGAGCAAAAGATTCGTAGCTCGGCGTTAACCACTATGCCACGAGAGTATATAACCCATGAGCATTGAAATCGAAGACATAAGTTCGTACACAGCAGAAATTGAGATATACAGTACCCTCCAGCCTTTCCGTTGGCGACGACTATATACGGCTGGTCTTACTCAAATGAAAAAACTAACACGGTGTATGCTCGATCCAGCTGTGTTTGTAGTTTGTTGTCATCGTTTTGTAGTAGAAATTTTGTTGGCGCTTGCTGTTGAAACGGGTGAAGGAAATGACCAGGCATCGTAGCGAAGTCATGAAATTGATGAGCTCAACCTGATTGAGGACCTAATCACAGTCTGGCCACGTAGTTGCCAACTTTCCGTGTTTAAGCATAGTGGGGGTTATCCAAATCTGGGTCAGGTGGTGTCCAGATTGTTCAGTTCGGAGCTCACCTTTTCAGGAGACTTTGCTACGGTGCCAGGCATCGGAGCAAAGTCTCATAAAAAGGTCACCTTTGAGCTAAACTATCTGGTCACCACCTCGCTCAGGTTCGAGTCAGCTCCACTACGCTTATACATAGGAAGTTGGTAACTATGTGGCCAGAATGTGACCAAGTTCTCGCTCAGGTTGACTTTGCTACGGTGCCAGATCGTCGTTGGTGTTTGATTTCAATTCGTGCCCTAGCCCACAAACATCGTTCGGAACGCAACGGGATTAAACTATAAACACAACTTTAATGGGGCAACACACAATTTCGCGTGTTCCAGAGCGAGCAGCGAATCAAACAACAAACAACACGCACTTTTCGCTCATTGAGCGGGCCTATGCGGTTTTGTGGCGCTAAACAGATAGTTTCAATTACCACGTGTACAACTGATTATAAGGTCTTCATATCATATTTATTTTTTCACTAAGGTCTATTTATAAGGTCTTCAGTAGCGGTGAAATTCTTTGAACGCTGAATCACATAATTCCGAAGATTTCTTGCACTTCTCTCGGGATCCTAGAAATCTGGTACGATGTGAGATCGTCAGTTGTACTTTGAGCTGAAATATATATATATATATATATATATATATATATATAAATATATATATATATATATATATATATATATATATGTGAAGTTTATTGCGCATAGATTACAGCACAAAAAGTTGTAAAAACCAAAATGAAAACCGAGAATCGAGTTAGAAGTACACGAAAAAAGATAGGGATATTATTGAACTAATAAAAAAATTGTGCTAACCATTAGTCATCAGTTGACAATCAGGAAGCCCCCGCCTTCGGTGAGACTGCCGCGAAAATCTACGCTGAAGCTGTGGCAAGATGGAAGAAGCTCACTCCTGCCGCTCAAGAGTTCATGAGAAAGGTAAATATTGTGACTACGCTCAAGAATGAAACTTGCATAACGTGTTTCGCTAAACTCACGTGATGGAGGAAGCCATTCACGTAAAGAAAAAAATTGAAAAACCCAAAACAAAAAAAACTCACAACAAAATTTGTCTGGCGGCGTAGCAAACCGTCCATACCTCATGAGAAACTCATATGGGTTTCTCATGAGATTTTCATGAACATTTCGTGAGCCACTCCTGAACTTTCAATGTTGTAGCATAGCGATCAATAGAATCTAATCAGAAGTTCGTGAGATATAGCTCATGAGGTATCTCATGAGCTTTTGGATGGATTGCTATAACGCCTGAGTACGTGTGCTGAACTATTCGCAAATTAATTTTGCATTTGTCGCCCAGGCGATGCACGTTTTCGACAGGCTACACATCTATTTCGGCCGCATGTGAGTGCTTAGAAAGAGTACATGGAAGCACGGGTTGAGATCTCAATACAGTAATATTTCAAACTATAACCGTGATGAGATGTACGTGAAGTGAACGATTGAATATGTTATAGTTGAGTTATGAGCTTTTCATTTTCAGTGGGAAAGCGTGATCTATGAAGTGGCCTCTCACGACCAGTTCACGATGTTCCAAAACATGCTGGAGAGAACTAAAGAACTGATCGCCGATGAACAGGTATTTTTCAGACACTATATCAGCCACTAAAATAGATTCTCAGGTGAAACACACAAAATCATCAAACACCATAGCGGTTCTCTATAGACTGATCCAGCTAATATTGTGGTACCTCACTGCGCTCTCACGTTTTCAGTTCATGCGTTGAACACCTTCATTGTGGCTAGCAGTAAATCAATCAGACCCCTCAAAAAATCATTTCATAAACAATAGTTGAAGAAACCGTTCCGCTATAATCTGAGTTACACGAAATATTTAAAAAGCTCAAAGAAGTTTCTCAATGTCTTCCCATAGACTATGAAAAAACCTGCTGTTTGAAAATTTGTAAAACTTGCATAACATCAAGCAATAAAAAAGAGGACATGAAAATTTTCACTGTGACGCAACTTGACTTGGTTCATTTACGTCCAGAACTGTGACGCAACTTGACTTGGTTCATTTACGTCCAGATTTATTTTCATTTTTTAGTCTTTAATTGTGTTGTCGTATATGATAGAAAGTTTTAAACATGTTTTTGTACTTCTATAGGCTATTTTGAGCATACCCTGTACGCAACCCCCCTATCGGTGTCATTACGTAAGTGGCTTTTTTGAGAAAACGAAGCAAGATAGAGATATAAAAGTATATATTTTTGATAATGGTTTCTCATTCGCCAAAAGGTCACATTGTTAACTCATAAGTCAAAATTAGAGAGGGACGGATTCTTTAATCAGCTGTCCATGTGAAAATCAAACAATATTCTACAGAAACTGGGCGAGAAGGACAGGGCTTCCATGAAAGAACAGTGCCCCGAAATATATCACTTCTATCACGACCGTGAGTTTTTTCGTTCAACAATAGGAATAATGTTGTCTTTAAAGGGGGGCTGAATTGAATGCCGACTTTGGCTAACGGCGTTAGTGAAAAGGCACGAGAGTCAAACAAGCATGCGCAATCAATATTCATTCCCTCCAAATCATCCTCTGGGTCTCTGAACATAAGTTAAAATTAGTAAAAGTTCAAAACAGAGCTTTGTTCTGGACTAGTAAGAACATGACATTCATCGATTTGTCTCAGGTTTGTCTTTTATTTGACAATTCAGTTCAGCTTCTCTTCAACGTAAGTTCCAATAAAGTTGTGACGCTACATGTGTTATTATTATAATGTAGGTAATATCATCTTCGAACTGATGTCAAAAGTTGTAGTCTCAAGATCGCGCATTGTCGAGCAAATCTAGGCTGCTACAGCAATTTTTGGTTTAAAATACGATGAATAGTTCTTCATGTTTATCTGATTTTATTCTACTTTTTTGCCTTTGAAAAGCAAAAAAAAAACATTATTTTGCTTTAGAGCCAAAGTTCAAGGCTGTCCGTCTCTTGATCTCAAACTTGCCCAGTGATTATGACTTCAAGCAGGTGAGCTCGAACTCGATTTGTCAATGTTTCAGAACCCGGAAACTATCTAAAAAAATGTTAAAATTCGGAATTGTGTGATGTAAAGTGTTTTTAGCTGCCATTTGTCTAGTTTCGACGTTAAGTTCCTCACGAGTGAAACGTGCATGTACCAAAAAACCTACAATACCAACCACACATAGAATTGAACTTCTTGTTGTACAGTTGTTTCTGTTCGGCTTGTCAGAAATGCATTTTCATTTACTTTATTCTCAGAACCCCGAGACGATGCGACAGATCTTCAACATGAGCATCGCGAAGTACATGCCAGAAGAGCAAAAACAGTGAAGATGATGCATGTTCTCTGAAAAAGATCATTTCAATCGACATTTTCGCCCAGCAATGAACCTTTTACTGTTTACTTGATCAAAAATAGTGTGTTTCTCACAAAGAGGGAAACATTCCAGTGTGACGAACCACGGAATTTAAGTATTTTTGGAATGGAAGTCTCCCAGAGTCAAACGATGTGTTCAAATGTGCCTGTAGTTTGCTCGTGGAATTATTTTTGATTGATTTATTGATTTATTTACATGCAAGTATGTGAGATACATAGAAAATTAGGAAAACATGAAAATCAACTGAATTTGAGCAAAATGAAAACATGAATCGAAATCACGGTGAATAGAAATGTAAAATATTGAACGAGCATGTATATTACTGTAGTAAAATAATCGACACTCCGATGGGGTCATGAATAATGAACATAGTGAAGGTCAGTTACCAATGCTTCTCCGGAAAATGAGCGTTCAGTTTTTATGCAAAACTTGAGCTCGGTTTGCAGTTACCGTACCCACCGAAAAACGAATAGGAACTGATTCATTTCTAGATCATGTGTGAGGAAAGGTCACTCACTAACCTGTAAGATGAGATAGGATCACCTGGTTTTGTATTTGAACGAAACTTTCCGGAAACTCATGGTTTCTGTTGTTTCGGCTACAAAACTACAACGCAGATATGATTACCCCTCTTGCCAAAACGCAGTCTCCAGCTTGGTGCATGTTAATGCAGGGAATGTGATTCATTCTGAAATTAGTTCCGTTCCATCAAAACATGGCCCATTATTGCCTAGATTGTGTGTTATATAAGAGTCGGTGTGTGAAGTATATATTGCATTTTTTTGTTTTTGTGCTCTCTGTGTACATATAGCATAGAGTGTTAGATCGAGTTGAACGTTTGGGAGTTTCAAAAACTAGGCGACTTGTTTAATCAACACAGTTCAGATACATCCGTCAGTTTGCTTTGAAGTTCTCTGAATTAATAGAAAGACATAACTTAACCTATCGAACAAATTGGACAACCACTAAAAATAATTCTAATTTCTAATGAGCACGCGTGTAAGTCAAGCTATAAAAACATATATTTGATTGGATCACGTCCAACTTTTCAAGTTCACGTACTGAATCTTCAACAACGAAAGTTTCTATCCAAACCATCAGATTTCGTTAAAAACCAGTCAGCCATCTACTTTCCGAGTGAAAATAGAATAATTAGAAGGTTTTAATAAACAGTTGGTTTTATTCCACTTCTAAGAACATATTAAACTCACATTTTTTACGCATAATCATTATACGATGGAAACACATAGAAAAACGAATAGAAGAACACAGATTATGAACCGTTTGCTTGGCGTTCTCTGAGCGAGCCCCATGAACAACAATGCTCAAAGGTTTACTAGAAGTAAATTGAATAGTCACGTGAAGTAAGCATTCTAATAAGGCATCGCGCACTTGCACAACGATGCTCATTGCGATTTTCTTATTTCTGCTGTGCTTAACATGTTCCACGTGACTGTGGAAATGACTAACAGTATAAAGCGTTGGCCTTTTCCAAAGCGGTGAATGAATCACTGTACTCGTAGTTTGATCGCGTTTTTTCGTGGATCGAACATCATGAATTATGACGTGTGTCTAGATTTAACTACAGCAATCATTTGGTTACTCCCTATATTGAATTCTCAGGATGAAACTCTGTTTTGTGCTTTTTCTGGCTTTGGCGATTGTGAGTGTGAGCTCATTCCGATTGGAACATGGTTCGAAGTACGAATACTTCAAGAAAATGATGGAAGGAACTCTTCTGTTTTCTGGTGAGAAAATTCATGTTATCCGCATTAGTTTTAATTTTTCCTATAGTTCTCACCATCTCCTAGTGAACTCTTGCAGTGTGCAAATTGACTTTCGGATGGGTCTATCTCTGAAAAGCTAGTGATTTAAGAAAACCGATTATTTGGACCAATCCCATAGCTTCGGTCCTTTAAACAGCACTACATTTCTCAATTGCAGGCTTAAAGGACCGATGCATCGGTATTGGTTCACATAATCGTCCAACTATTAAGTGCTTGTATCATGATGAAAACTGTACTTCTCTTCAACTACCTAAGGACCTACAGGCCTACAGCCTGCTAATGTAGTTGTTATCGTCAAACGCGTTAAAACGGTTGAAAACATTTTATAGTGAAAATGAGTTGCGGCATTCGTTTGAGTTTGTTTGTTTCAGATTACATACCTGCTGACATTACTGCTGAGATTGCGGATGTGAGTTACTTTCAGGATGATTTACGTCAAGTTATTGATGATAATGAATTTATTCGTATATATAGTCGTTGGTTGAAAACATTTAACTTTCATTCATGTACTTAACTGTGTTTCCAATTAAAAACGGTGTACGTAAACGCGAACGAGTTAGGTAGAAAAACACAACACAAAAACCACTTTTTCTCTGAACAGTTCAAGGTTATCACACACATGTAAAGGTTTATGAGTACGGTGAATAGACTGAGATGAACAACTATTATTCTGTAACAACTGATCGTCATCATGATGTTTGTAAAGTAAGTATTTATAGCTTCTACATCCCGCAAACGAGAATGAACTCCATCACATCTTCAAGTTTGTCAATGGGTACAAAGGACCCTCAGCTGGTGTGAGTTGAAGAGGTTGAAGATGACCTATGACGCTATCGACTCTTTTTGAGCCGAGATAAGCAGAAGGCATGGTAGTAAGTGGTAGTCACGTCTCAGGTGAAAAGTCAAGGGATTATTAGCCCCTAAAAGGGGAATTTCGGGTAATTTCGCAAACGCGGGCCCAGAAGGCCCTAAAAGGGCCGCGATTTCGATGTCGACCTAGCTTTTTTTATTGCTTTCGATTTTGATTGCAAATCTGTTGCACTAATCTATGTTTTTCACATTTCTCGAGTATTTACACAAGAGTGAGCATTTAATTCAGTATTTGAGACGAAACATGTTACCCTGAGGGCCCCTAGTAGGCCCTGATAGGGTGGTTTCGGTTACGGAAATCGCGGGCCTAAAAGGAACCTTTTAGGCCCGTGACTTTTCACCTATGGTGAAGCTAGCATTCTAATGAGGCATCCTGCACTCTGTCATAGCACGTTTCCAAGTTCTGCTGTGTTTACCATGTTTCACGTGACAATGCAATTAACTAACAGTATAGCTCCGTGCAAGTAGTTCTCATGGTCTTTCTTTTCTTTTTCTTTAGAAGTTAAATGTTAAATGATAGTGTATAATGATTTCCGAACACTCAGTGGTGTATCAAAGCATAGAATATCACTAATGCTAAATTGTTTGATATTTCGAACGATGAATGGTCGAAGCCAACCATATGCTATCCTATGTCCCTGTATGAGAGCTATTCTTCTTTTCCAGCTGATCGGAGCTATGATGCAGACCCTACCACGAACTAGAGAGAGGTAAGTTATCCACGTATACGTCACGTCACGTCTCTTTTCTTTAACGGTTTCTCGTTTCTTTAACGCCGACCGATACAGAGATATCTTGAATACTAGGATTGTGGAAAAACTTCTGACTCTGGCTTCAACTTTAACTACTTCACAGAAAAATATCGAGAAAACAGAGACATATTCAGCATTTATTGAAGAAAATAGTGAAGAACAAATTGAGTAGTTAAATATCCATTAAACAGTTTTTTTTTGGACGAGTTGTATTCAAAAGATCATCAGAAACACTTTCGGCTGACATTCTAACATACACTTTTTTAGATTTGAAAGAGTCGAGCAGAGATTCCACAACAAGTTGAACGCTCTATCGCCCGAAGGGAGAACATTCTTCAGAGGAGTTGGAAGTGTCAGTGAATATCGTTATCGGAAGAATTAGTATTGAAGAAGGACGATTACGTGGTCCAATCACCACGGTTCAGTCCTTTAAACTACAATTATTGCAGTTTAAAGGACTGAACCGTTACGATTAGACCACATAATCGTCCTTCTTTAACCCAGCATTACACAAGATGAATTTTTGTTCAAACACTGGGAACGAGGCGGGGTAATGGAAAAATCTATATGAAAATTGATAAAATATAAAAATAGATTGATATATTGTTTCAGTAATCTAAAAACCTTGTTTTAGATACTTCAAAACTATGAACAGAAAAACGTTGACCGTCTTTTCCTGCAATTGGACAGTGCTTATGAATATCTTCACGTGGAAACGAAGCAGGAAATTCACCGGGAATTTCCCGAAATTAGAAACATCAGAGATAGTTAGTTGTGTTTTGGTCCTTGTTTGAACGTCATTATAAGTGAGTGGCTGCTTTTCAGATGTTCCAGTGGGTTTTGTTCGATTCGGGGACATTAGCTAGTAATTTACCGTGATTGTTTTGGCAGTCTGTATCATATAATACCCGTCTTTCCCACTGAGACTTTGGTAGGGTGCCAACGAAATTTCCAGGTGGTTTCTCCACCTGTTAAATCTTTTCGAAAGACTTAAAATGTTGCTGAGTTGTATATCACGCGTTTTTAAACATCTGAGTGGAAACTATATTCACAAAACGAGTGTCTCAGTTTTGAAACTATATTGGCACGCTGCCAAGGTCTCAGTGGGAATGAAATGAGCAATATTCCGTGAAATTTCGCTGTATGAAAGCTATATAACAGAAATAAGAGAATAATTAATTTTGATTATCGTTCTCTCTTTCTTCCTGTCTCTCTCTCTCTATTTTTCTCCTTCTCTCTCTCTCTTTCTATTTCTCTCTTCTCTCTCTCTCTCTTTCTTCCTAATAATCCCAATATTTTTTTTTAGAATTGAATGACTTAAACTTGTATCACGTGAACAATAATTCCAGCCGCCATCTACAAAATGCTGAAGGTTCTCGCGGAAGCCAACCTCCTATCCTACAGCATCAACAATTGATTGATTCATAATAAAGCATTTTTCTTTCAAATTCTCCGGTCATACTATTTTTTCACAAGTAGTCTCTGGGAAGGTAGCAACGAAACGTTTAAAGCCGTATGCGAGTGTATACCACTGACGTCTCGAATCTCTGAGCCCGCCAGACACGAATAATTCCACAGTCAGTTTATAGACATTGTTCCAGGAGAAGCGTCCTAGAACACTAAGACACAGCAAATTAAGAACAAAATCCTGAGACAGACACAAATACATTAATAATTATTCCAAAGTTAACAATTGTAGATTTAGACAATATAATATTCTCCGGCGCTAGTACCGACACAATGTCTGAGTTAGCGCCCGATTGTGATACGTCAGTCAGGCTGTGCTCCACGCAGATTTGTATATATATTTCATATTTCATATTTATTTATTCACGTCGCTCCGTTACGAGGCGATGTTCATCATACATGTCACAGATCTTTGTAGCAGCAGTTTCTTGTAAGGTCTTGGTCCCTTTCCTTCATAGACGTTTTCATGGTGGACTATCGAATGCTCTGTTGGCATTGATCCAGTGACATGCGAGAAACTTCTATTGGGGGAGGGAGAAGAGGACTGCGTGTGAACATATATTCCTGTTAGGAATACGGACCAGCGATTCCCAGCCGCGAGTGGCCCGGGTTTTCCATCTCTTCGTCGTCTGAGTCGACTTGTAGACTGGATACCTGAATGGAACACGTATATAATGATCCAAATTTCATTTTTTGCGTTTTATTTCGTTGTTAAGCACGAAGAGTTTGCCGCGCTTATTTCTACCTTCGACAATAGTGTATGCAAACCCTACTATAAGTGCAAAATTTGCTATTCTCCAAAACTATCGCCGCAATTAGTTTCAGAGCTCAGCACGTGACAGAATCTCACCCTTCATTCTATTTCCATACATATACAATGTGGACATAACGGTGATTGTCCAAAACGGCTCATTATCTCCAATAGTGCTAGTGAGAGAGGGTGAAACATGTCTTGGTTGGGATTGAGACTTCAAAAGCCTACACTAGCACAAAGATGTTTGAATATGTATCCCTATGCATATATGGATGGTCACAAATGTTTTCTATGTCTTATTAGGTGGGATGACATTTATGTCTATCCGCGGTGTTGCGAAGTGCGGCCGTTCACTGTACTCTGTGATAGAAATCTGATCTACGAGGTGTCATTGGTTAGGGGCAACGTTACTAACTGAACCGTCTTGACACTGGATAGCATTGTTGCATGCATGATCGAACTATTCGATTTTTGGTATAGAGTTACAAGAACGGGCAAACTCGAAACAGCGCAGAATTTATGTCTTATTACTATGTATTTTGTGACCGTCTATTGCATCCCTCTGTTTTTACACATGGCGCAGCCAACGTGCATACATCTCATCCCAGCCAAACATGCCAATCCGGATGATCTCTTTACAAAACATATCTTTATTACAACGTCTCTTTATTACAACGTCTCTTACAAGATAACTATTGTCCCACAAATCATTTGGTTCAATCACCGTCGTCCAGCACTGTTAAATTGCATGTCATATTATGTGCGCGTAACAGGGTAACCATACCTTTTTTCTTTTCACTTTTCCTCTCCATTTACTCATTTGGAGTGCCACATACTATGTGGAAGTCACGTGTTAAATCACGAATAAATATATTATATTCTATTCTATTCTATTCAACTGATTTATCCTCCAAATTCATAGACACAGTTTTTTTTCAACTTCTGGAGCTGATAAGAAACATGTAAAACTTGGTTTTGGTTCAACCCTAGAAAGACCGATACCTCGTTATCGCTTCATGAACCAAATAAAGGCAAGCTCAGCGAAAGTAATACAATCTAGGAGATTAAGAGAGAAAAGTATAGATTTTTTACCAGTTCATGAGTGATTTTATATAAAAAAACTTTTGAAATGAAAATTTCAACCCTTCCTGTGTTTTTTCTCCCCGTCACAACATGTTTCCATTTGCATTTGGTCGTGGAGCAATAATTACACACGTATAACTCGAACCTCGAAAATGATAAAAAAAAGTGGTTATTCTTATGCACATTTTGCATGTTCAACACGTATTTGTGGAATCTCACACGTTCCGATATTCCGTTTTCAACCTCGAACTTTTCACGCAACTCGCAGGTTGGACGGGCACCATTTGGTGCCATATTTATCAATTTCTATCTCACTGGAATCGAACCTGCAAGCAAAAGATTGATAGCAGGCCGCTAAACACTTCGCTATTAGAATACCTAACGAAGTTGTTTTGGAATCGAAGACATGAGTGCGTACACCGCGGAAAGTGAGATGTACAGTACCCCGCCTTTCCGTTGGCGACGACTATACTTCAAGCTGAGACACGTTGCTCTATGGAATCACAGCCAATAGTTTGTTCCACTTATAACCCACTACAGTAATATAATCTAGCTTCCACGGCAAAGTTTAGTAAGCTGGCGTTTTTGGATTTTCACCAAATTTCGTTAGTATTACTTCTAAAAACTCTGAAAGTTATAGACCAGTTAAATGAATCATTAGAATAACTTTCCTAATAATTTGACGGATTACTGTGGAAGGACGTCGATTGGTGGAACAGAGTAAACCTCGGCAAACAAAAAGTTTCAGTGTTCGTTAAAAACACCAAACCTCAACTCTAAATCCTAATCCAATATAATTCTAACTAATTGTACGACACCGGTGCGATTATACTCGTTAACCACAGGGAAGGAGTATAAATAGAACGCCGGCAAACAAAATTCAACAAACTCACACCCAGCCTTTTTAAACTGTAACAAAGTTTCGAGTTTTAGTTGTACATTCCGTCCGTGAATTACATACATCTCCACAGAATGATGAACTATCAAAAAACTCGTCACATTAGGAACAAATTAGTTCTGATCAATATAAACAGAAATATTATATTCGTTCATAAAATACAAACAGGTTAATAATTTTCCAGTGATTCACCTTACTACATACAGCTTATGACCGTTGTAGAACATTTTGTCCGTTTCTCGAGATTCAAGATTCAATTGATTCTTTCAAACGGTTATGAACATTCCTTGACGGTCATTCAGATATCTTTATCTCACTCGTAACTACCACTCTTGGCTACAGGAACTTGACCTTTTCCCTATACCCACTCAAGTTTTAAGCTCTCCCAATAGAAGTTATTGTTGCAGAGCCCTTTATTACAGCGTTACTTGTATTGCGAAACACAGTCGGAACCTTCAGTAGAGATGCAGAGACAAAAGTTCCGGTTATCGTTTATTACAGTTTTAAAAAGTTTGAAACTATAAAACATTGTTGGAAACTCGGAACTTGAAACTTGATTCCAGAATGCGTTCCCTCATCTTGTGTCTCCTCGTAGCCGGCGTCTCTGCCGCCCCGGTTCCGGCCGACTCCGCAGCCGCGGCAGGATTCCCGAAGTTCACCTTCAGCGTGGAGATGTTTGACAGAATCTGCGCGAAGATGCAGGGAGAGCAGATGAAGCGTGCGTTTGAGATTTCATTAGGAAACTAGAAACCCTCAGGGAATATTGATTATACAGCACAATGTGCTCGCAATAAGGACTAATAACAGTTCACTTTTTCAACTCATGCTTGAGTGAATGAACATCTTACTCCGATGCTTTACACAGAGTGAGAGTCTTACCCTTTTCTATCCAACCGTCCTCTCCTAAACTCTCTTGAATTCGTCGATTATTCTGGGTGATAGGGTTGAATCATTCCAAATAATTGAACAAAGCACGTCAACTGGAATTTATATACCACTATGTGGGTGCGAAAACGTCTGTACTCTCCGAGAATGTAGTTCAACTGCGTTCACGTGAACATCACGTGTTCTGTTTCAGAATACGTGGAAGACTGGGTGATCGACCCCGTGTGCGGAATGGACGCTGCTGGAAAGGAGGAGATGGTCAACTACGTCAACAAGTACCACGACGGCGATCTGCCGCAGCCCAAGAACACCGCCGAGTGGATCGAGCAGATGAAACAGGTATAGGAGAAACTTCGAGTTGTAGTTTGATTTCGCAACACACCTTAATTGACGAGTTTTGGCCAAAAGGCCACATGAGCAAACTACAAATAATCAGTACCTCAACTTGTTCATAAACTCTTAGATAACGTCAGCTATCATAACGTGAACACTCTCGTTTTGTCACAATTTAATAGATATTCGGTTTTGATTTGAACATGATGATCAATATCCGGTATAGTTGGCACTATGCTATTTACCATTTCTAGGAAGCACCCACCTTCGGAAACATCTTCGAGAAGATCAACAACGAGGCCATGGACCGCCGCTCTAGGCTTACTCCTCATGTCCAGGAGCTCATGAACAAGGTGAGATGAAAACCATTCAACAACACTCTGAATCTGATTGTGCAAAACTAATTGTGTTGATCGATCGAAACCTCAACAATGAGACCAGGCACCGTACAAATTGTGCGCTCAACCTGATCGGAGACCTGGCACTGTAGCAAAGTCTTCTAAAAAGGTCAGCTCCAAGCTGAACTATCTGGACACTATGATTAGGTTAATGTGCTCAGTAAGAGATGTACTCAAAACCGTTTCGACCCTGATTCAATTGGGTTTTCTCAGAGGGTTGGGTCATCATCAGTTGAACCCCTCTGAGAAAATGAAAGGACACTGACTGACCCAGATTCGGGTCAACCCCACTATGCTTGAACACAGAAAGTTGGCAACTATGTGGTCAGAGTGTGATCAGGTCCTCCATCAAGGTGAGCTCACCACTTTTATGACTTTGCTACGATTCCTGAGCACATTCTGGCCACATAGTTGCCCACTTCCTATGGACCAGATGATGAACAGATGATCCAGCTGAAATGTGACCTCTTCATGACACTTTGCTACGGTCCTAGATATTTCCCACGTGTCACGTGGTAATGTTTTCACCAGTAGTAGAGCTATCCGACAACCTTTCAGTGGGAGGCCGCCGGCTACGAGATGGCCAGCCCGGACCGCGCCACCTGGTTCCAGAACATTCTCGGACGTAGCAAGGAGTTCTTCACCGACACCCAGGTTTGTTTCCAACGGAAAGACGGAAGGATACTGTATATCTCACTTTCCATTGTGCACACACCCATGTCCTCGATTCGAGAGCTAGCCCGTTATGTGCTCTAATAGCGTGGTGGTCAACACCCTGCTATAGTTCGTCCCATTCCCACTGAGACTCCTTGGCATTGGGCCAAGATTTTCGGATCACTATTTCTCAGAGAAAACATGAGTATTCCAAAAACTTCTCCGTTTACTTGTTCTTGTAAACCTGAACTACCAATAACAGAAAATTAGAGTCCTTTAGACAACTCCAAAGTGGTGCAAAGTAGCTCGGAAAATTCATTGGCACGCTGCCAAAGTCTCAGTGGGAATGACCGGAACTATACCAATATTTCGCTCTTACTATACAATACATTTATTCACAATTTGAAACGTGACTGTCCACATTGTTAGAAGTGGCACTTCATTTGGAGAAATATAAGGAAAAAAGAAGATGGTGAAAAAGGGTATATTTCGTTTCATTCCCACTGAGACCCGATGGCATCATGCTACGATTTTCGAATGGCTACTTGTTAGACCTGTCATAAGTTTTCTAAGACTTTGTTTTTACAAATCTTTTTTCAGAGCCTCAACGAGGAAGACTGGGCCAGCCTCGAGAAAGAGTTCCCCAAATACGTCAACATGTACAACAACTGTGAGTTCAAAAATCAAACTACAACCACAAAATCACTAGAATCTACATTAAATATTTTCTCTTCTAACTGAAATGATTCACAGCAAAGTAAAATACTACATTTTCAAATCGATAATGTCTATCGATCGATAACCTATTGATTTTCAGGCCCCCAGATGAAGGCTTTCCGTCTTCTGATCCAGAATGTCAACCAGAAAGACCTCGTCGGGGTGAGAACAGTTTTCGGTGTTCTAGATCACGCTTGAAAATGTATTACAAATGTGGCATTACAACGTGATGTGACACGTTTGATGAAAACTGTTTGTGTATCTCCCTAAAAAGGTAGCTAACTCTTTCTTGAACTAGGGAAGTTTCGAACGCAGTCCTGAGTTTATTCGTTATGGTCCTGATCATAACTCCATTCACATATTTTTTATCTAACAGGTACATTGTTAGATCTGGTTTAGAACTGTATTCTGGAATGTTTAATATATTATGTCTTTTCATGTTTCATTCCGTGTTTTCATGTGGCTCAGATGATAAATTAATCATTTGGCGATTCTCAGGACCCGGAAACCATGAGGAAGCTGTACAAGATGAGCATGGGCCAGTACATGGGACACCAAGAGGAGTAGATCGCAGAAATAAATACTAAATTGGGTATTCAGTTGTTGTTTTTGTTATTGTTGTATTACAGAAACACAACTCCAGCAAAATGTGCGTTTCGCATTGCACGTCATACACAAAGTGAACAACACTGCACATTTCTCACCCAGAAACTGAGCGACACAATATAGGGAAATTAACGTGAAGATTCGTGATAACAACTGAGAAACACCGGAAACCCTCTGCAGGTGAAGACTGGCGACCATGAATTATAGTTTGATCGACTGAAAATCGAAAGCACAGTCCCAGTAGACTATCGTGTAGGTTCACCTAACAGTTCGAACTATCTCTGTGATTCTCAATCAAAATCTCACGTTGCTTCACAGTGTTATTTGGAATTTCATTCGTTTCATCGAGCAAATAAATTTTGTTATGAGAACTTTGTATCGATATCGCAATACACATCAACTATATTTTTATTTTTATTATATTTATATTGTATTGCCTTGTGTAAGCCCATAAAAAAGCTTGTTCAACAACGGTTTTTGCGCGCTTCTGTTTACGTTCGACTGTAATCTGATCTCCCCCTACCCCAGGATCATGGATAAACGACTGTTTTTGTTTATGAAAAAGTAAACAGAACAAAATCTATAAAGGGAAAGAAGACCTGTTTTTTTATCCACATCTGTCAATTATGTTGGTTTTCGTAGCTGTTTTGTGTCCATTACTATGTACTGCCGCAGTAGAGAAGCGAATGGAGAAGAAGGTGGAAAAGGGTTTGTTTTTCAGTTGTAGATGAAAAATAATCACACTCGTCTAATAACAGAGAGAAACCTGATGTATTTATTGACTTCAGTTGACACTAGAAGGCTCATCTTATGTATACTGTGTAGAATGATCACATTTAAGTTGTAGTTTGGTCGGTGTACGCAGCAGAGATTGCGTAATATGATCGACGAAAATACAGGTGATCAAACTACAAACACAATGAATGGATAAACATGTACCGTTTTTCAACCAGTCCTTTAGCAATCTCATAATTACCTTATTTTCAGAACTGACCATGGAGCAGTTCGACGGATACCTGAATCTACTCCAAATGTTTAAAGGTAGGCTGCGAAACCGCCACCTGACCTCACCTTTCATTCCAGCCACTATAACTACATGTTAGAAGGAGAAGCCCATAACATCAACGTATCACACGAGAACTCATACGCGGGAAGTTTCACAAGACGTAAACCGCGGGGGTTGCCATATGTGATGTGTGCAGACGCACCCCTCGAACACAAGCACAAAAACGCGGTTTTCTCAGTTACTTCTAATACATTCAGAACTCATTTTACAGATATGCTGCCGAAAGATTTGATGTCAACTGTGAACAGCGTAAGTGGTCCATTTTTACTCGTTCAAAAAATAAAGTTTAGAGTATCGGCTAAATCGAAAACTAGTAATAAATTGAAATTATTAGTTGAAAGTTGAATGTACTTGATTGAGGTTTCGTTTCCTACGGCTACCATTTTTAGTTGTTAAAGTGCCATACATACTTGGTGCGTCTGCGGGCGGCTGCGGGCGGCTGCGGGCGGCTGCGGGCGGCTGCGGGCGGCTGCGGCGCGGGTAAACTAGTGGTTTGCCCGCAGACGCCCGCAAACGCACTCCAATTGAAGTATGTACGCGCGTCTGCGGCTGTCTGCGGCGCGGTTGTCTCTCATTTGAATTTCAATTAGAAAGTTGTTCCAAAAATTCTTCAACGGCAAAATGTTTTGTGATCGCGCTCATATAACGTGAGAGAACCGTGGTTTTCAACTCATCATGTGTTGTTCAGCTGAACATGACAGAGAAGGGGGAGATAATTTCATTTCTGACCGACTGGTTTCAAGAGAAAATCAACCGCCCCGAGAATACAGATCAACTGGTGTCGGTGATTAAGGAAAAACTCCCCACAGTGAGTGATAGCACCATCAAAACCACATTCTAGAATGAAATAGCAAGCATATTGATCAAAACTTCTAAAAAACTGCTTATTTTGTGAGAACATTTTTTCTCAATGCGTACATTTTCGAGATTTTGTTGTGTTCAACTATATTAGGTATAACCGTATAACCATGATAAAAACTCTGACTAACTGCACATATGTAAGTAAACTTTCCAGGTGTTCACAAAAATCGATCAATTGAACACGACATTCTATAGCAAGTTCGAGCAGTTGAAGCCGGAGACCCAGGATTTCCTGAGAACCGTAGGTTTTTGAGGTATTTTTTCAATCGTTTTAAAGGGACCGTTCCTCTTTAATTTGGAGGTTCGAGCTGATTAGTCGATATTGTTCACATTAAAAAACCTAAATCATTCATATAGGTGTCAACTTCCTGTCTTGCTCCGTGTTCTCAAAAATGTGGCGCGACCACGCGCACGTACATACACCGCCAAGTTCACCTACGTACAAAATTTTCAAAATGTCCATAAAATTACGAAATCATATTCAAAACATGGCCACAATTACCAATATGAAATATGTGGAAAAGCTTTCTGAATATCATGAAAACTACGAAGCAGTGATAGATTAAGGATTTCTGCATTACAGTAACCCAAATTCTGTTGGCTTTCATTTTGCTCCGAAATAATGTGGTTTTTTTGAATTTTCTGTACGTAAGGTATGAACTTTCATCTCAAAATAGAATAAATAACTTTTTTAATTTTTCAAAAATAACCTACATTGCACATTATAGAGGTACGGTCCCTTTAAGCTGAGTGAATCACAACACGTATGACACACCATTGGGCGTTCAAATCCCAAACAAATTGGAACCTAAAGTGACTATTGTTCTCTAACTTTCACTTTTGAGTTCACAATTCGATCAGACTGAACTTGAAAAACCCACAAGAAAACATATAACTTTTCTCTTCATTTCGAATGAACAAACCGGATCAGACTTGATAGTGAAATTACTATGTGAGTACCAGCACTTGTCAACTTTCAGTGGCGAGACAAGGTTGTTTCGGTTCATGGAAGTACGGTAGGAGACTCGGCCACGCAACAACTACAGGTCAGTTGTCATTCACGTGGAGTGTCGGGTTCGATCCTCCCGAAGGGATACAAATCTTCTCTATGCCGTTGTGTTTGTGATTTGATCCGTCGTTTCTCGGTCGGACTTCGGTCGGACTTCGTAAATTGAAGTGAGGTTCTAGTTGAAACTGCTACTCAGTGATGGTCATACTGTGCGTAGTCATCCTACTCGCCTACTTGCAATTTTTATCACAGCGAGGTTTCTTAGTTACAAAAGCGAAAGAGTTTGGTTTTTCGATGAGGTTGGAGACAATCTTAGGCAGAGTGCGCTTCTCTCCTGTAGATAAGTTTGCAACAAAAGTGGCTGACTAAATGACTGGGAGTTGGCAACGTGATATCATTACCGTTGATATGGACTAATTTTACCGTTGATGGACTAATTTTGAGCAAATATCGTTTTGCAAAGAGTAGCTTTCACTCTTTGGTCAACAACAATGCGTTAGAACATGATTACTGTCTGTGTTTTTTAGTTGTTGCGTGAATTCGCTACGGCGGTTCAGTCCATGGACTCCACATTGAAAGACGATCTACGACAGCAATTTCCAACTGCAATCAAGTTGACCGAAGGTACGAACAACTACAAAACGTTGGGGAAAAAAGCGAAACTCTTCTCTTAACAACTTCAGTTATATTTTAACAAAATATGTCGAAACGTACGCTGAATTCGTGAATTTTCTGATATTCTGACCTATATTTTGCCAATAGATATGCGTTGTTTGTAGATATTTCACCACCTCGTGGCATATTTTCCGCTGATTTAGATTTTCTCATGTTTTTCAGGTCTTGGTTTCACGGTGGTGACTACGTTAGCGCTGGTAGTGGAGAAAATAGCCGAGTCGTTGACTCCGAAGATAGTGGCCACCCAGATTCCCCTCGAGTGTCCCATTGACTTGGACTGAACCAAAGCTTGTATCGTTTGTATGAACTTCACAAGTAATAAAGTACAAAGACAATAGTTATACATTGCATTTAAATTAATAAGAATGAAAGCTTTCTCGAGAATTTTGGTAGATAAATGCCAAATGTATCTGAGTTTGTGAAATGTAGGGTTCGCTCTTTTCAAAGTGAGCCATACTGGTGACAATGATGACAAAATAGGAGACTGTTATATGCTATCATGTTCGTTCTCTACTGTAATTCTTGGTACCATCCCGAGACAGTACCGGGACATGGGACTTGTACCTGGGACAAGCCGTCGCCTGAGCTGTAAATATACTTTCCCCAATTCCGCTGTGTTTGTAGTTTTTTGATTGTGGTTTTCCATCGCTTTTCCTCAATAAGGGCAGGCATCGATATCGAACTACGGTCACTTGTCTCTTCGCATTTTTTTTTGGATTGCACAGGACTATCACTGTACGCTCACAATTATCTTTATGTTGTATTTATACACTTTTTTCTATCCGGAAGTCGTATATCGTAACTTCCCTGGTTTCGTATTGGACTTCTACCATTGGTGAAATTTACTTACGGAGTTCATAACCCCAAAACAAAGGTAGGAATGTATTCCTATACCTTTGGATGTAAGGATTTTTCCTTCACTCTTCCTGAATTTTCATTGAGAACGTGCCAAACCAAAAGTTTCAAGAAATGAAACCTGAAATTCCAGACAGGTTTCAAGCACTTCTTGTTTTTCTCCTTGAAAATTTTCGTTTGGCACGTTTAAGACTCGGCAGGTTTCGTGAAAACGTAGTGTGGTCTAACGTCTCCTCATTTGCATATAGTTTTACTGGTATAAAAGCCGGCTGATTTCATTCTTTAGTCACATCGCAGCAGCAATGGCCCAATCTGTCAACCTCCCGGAGACATCAACACCCAGCCTGGCACGAAGATCGTCTTCAACGCCCCCTACGACGACAAGCACACCTACCACATCAAGGTACATTTTGGTTGTCGTTCTTTTCGTATTGACCAACTAGTTGCTTTTTTCAGTTTAGACACTCATTTTCTCAGCCACAATGCACACTAGTTACTAACTTAGTTTTTTGTAGTATTTTATAAGGATGAATTATGTTGGGCACTACTATCCCATTTCGTCGATTGTACTACTTCAATCAATGGGCAGTACTGCCACATACGGTAACGACGATACTTTCTACGGTACTTTTTGACGACAGTTTTTTGTCTGTTCCGCTGACTCACTAGGTCATACATAGCACTACTGTATATTATTTAACACTAGGTATTGGATTGAATACCAGGTTTTACACTAAACAATTGTTTTCCAGATCACCAACACCTCTGCTCGCCGTATCGGATGGGCCATCAAGACGACCAACATGAAGCGTCTTGGTGTTGACCCCGGAAGCGGAGTTCTCGACCCCAAGGAGGCCATCCTCATGGCTGTGTCTTGCGACGCCTTCGCCTACGGACAGGAGGACACCAACAACGACCGTATCACCATCGAGTGGACCAACACCCCCGATGGAGCTGCCAAGCAGTTCCGCAGGGAATGGTTCCAGGGAGACGGAATGGTCCGCAGAAAGAACCTCCCCATCGAGTACAACCCTTGAATAAAGATGTATTTTGTCTTCTGTATTTCGATGGTTTATCTGTAAAGGGCCTTGTGAAAAACAGCTGCAAAAGTTTAAAACCACGGATGTTCAAAATCTGAAAAAGTCTACTCAGAAATTGGTTTCGTATCTGCCTTCTTAATGAAAACAAAGATAAACGAAACTTACTGAGAAAAGATGAAATTTTTTCATACATGTGTAGAATGCTACCCTGAAAAGTTGTTATGGAAAACAGATGGAGATGGATGATAGGATGTTATGTTGTCTATCCCTATTTCTTGTGAAGTTTCGACACACCTTAGTAACGTGTTGACAAAACGGTATTTTGCTGAACGACGCTGCCGAGGCTATAGTCGGTGTCAAATTTATAAAACTTCCGTCTCATGTGAGACTCGAACTCAGCACGAAAGTTTGGAAGGCGCCGATGCTAACCATTACACCAACGTCTAAGCTGAAGCTAAAATAAAGCTAGCGATTTGAAGAATCGGAGATATGCGTTCGTATAGAACGCGTAAATTGCATTATACCTGGACATTTCGTTTGGCGACGACTATATATTGATCACTGATCAAACTTCACTGCTACAAGTTCACACAAGAATTACGACAACTATAATATAGTATAATATAATATAATACATATTATGTAGTACTCGAGACTTGTTCATTGAGACTTGTCCATCTTCATGTTCATTGAGACTTGAGACTTGTCCATCGAGAACATTTTTTGTGTTGTTCAAACTGAACTGAACTGAACTTAAATATCATAACTGGAGCTGAACATTGTATAGTCTGTTTCACGAAACAATAGCCCTCTACAGTGAGATAATAAAACTTTTAAGTGAATTTATCATATCTTGTAGGTGTTGTACAGAGTGTAAACTCTGTGATTTAGTTTTCCACTTCGGGTACTACAAGCATACAACAAAAGTGAAACTTAAATCCGGTTTGTTGATTAGTTTGCGTTTTAGTTTTCGAAAGATTACTGTAGAAAGTCATCGATTGGTGAAACGAACTATATGCAATTCAACGTCTGGGGATGCAGATTCTAACAGAACACGCATTGAAACTGTCCCTTTTTTCCCAAGCGGCAGTAAGAGCTTGCATAAAAAGTTAAACTTTATACTTCATTCAGTTCGCTATCTCCAAAGTCTATTACGCTGTATGTTGTTTGATCCTTTTTCTTTAGGGTTGAAGTCCGTGAATTATGGTGTGTATCCAACTACATAAGAGTGAAAGACGGGCAAAGCTCAAATTATTTTCCTATTTTCATTCAACTGAACTACAACAATCAGCCGCGAAAGCGCTCCCCACCTCATAGGCAGAACTCACAATCCATCAGAAGTTCCAGCACCTATAATCGCACCAACTAATGCATTTTTTTCTCCTAACCTTTTCATTCTAAACCCATGCTTTCTATTCTTTCCTTGAAAAAAGTTTTCCATTTTTAATAGATGTTCCTCTTTCCTGTGTTATTTTTGAATTACATTCACACTTTATTTACACATTTTGCCTAGAATTGTATCAGGTGCCAGTGGCAGCGTTGTACTCCTCGATGAACTTCTTGTATTTGGCCTGGTTCTCCTCGGTCAGGATCGATTCGTATCTGAAACAAAACGTTGTGAAAGAATCATAAACAATGAGTCGGACTTATTCTCGTAAGCAACAAATGAGAAAAATTGAAAATCATAACAATAGTGATATAATTACTGTAATTACTACTTACGCCGTGCTAAAAATATTACTGCGAAAAAAATGACTCAAATGAGAAAACTGAAAGTCACCAAAAACTAACACGAGTGTCAAAAACCACCACATTTTGATAAAAATGCACAGAACCGAGAGTTGCTGAAAGCAAGAAATTAAAAGAGAAAAAAGAGGTAATTGCTGACCTAGCCTTATGCTTCTCCAGGAAATAGCAGAGAATGACGCGATGCACGTAGAGGTACTGTAGGTCATTCTGGATGGTCCAAGCTCTCTGATCACGCAGTTCCTGATATAGTAATTCATTACATATTATGTTGTTGATTGTAAGGTAAATTCTACAACAGATATAGTGGGTGCCAAATTTATAAATTGCTGTGTCTCACCGGAATCGAACCTGCGTGCAAAAGATTCGTAGCAGGCCGCTAACCACTAGGCTAGTAGAGTACATATTTTGCATGTTTTGGAATCGAAGACATGTGTGCGTACACAGTGGAAAGTGAGATATACAGTACCCTCCCGCCTTTCCGTTGGCGACGAGTATATAGTCGCCATTTTCCCCATAAAGACAGCAGAGGGTTCAATTGATTGAGCGATGCGGGGCGAGCGGTCGTTGATTATCTGCCAGCAGTTGAGAGAGTGAGTAGATCAATGATACGCAGACGAACTGGCCGCTCGCCAAACCCCGTCCCATACAAAATCGATGGTACGGTGTCCACAACGGTTTGACAAAACCTATAGTACAGTAAAAGATAGAATAATCCAAAAACGTATCGAGCAAAAGACTACTATGAACTGAACCAGCTCTTTTTGAGAAATGAACTACACCACAAAACCAAAAAATCAGTTACAAAGTGTTATAATAGTATATTATGTAAGATTTATTGATATAAAATATTTATTATAACAACTGCGAAAACTATCAAATAATTTTTTCTAAAAAATTTTCTGAGTGTATTCAATTTTTTCAAACACTTTTACACTACATTACACTTTTATCTCATTAATTTTTTCAATATTCAAGTAACCAATTTGTAGAAATATCAGGAATAAATTGAAACAGTTTCTCACCTTGAGCAGTTCTCCCATGGTTGCGCACTCGACGCCAGCCTGCATTCTCTCCATAATGTACTCAATGGCAACGATGGTACCTAGAAATACGGTATGTCAACAATTTATAAGTGAGGTTATTTGAAGCCCATTTAAACTTTAATTGATATATATATATACGTCCAAAATCCTAAAAATGATCCAAAATATACAGTGACCTATAAGGTGGGCAAGGGCTATGAAAGAGGAGTAACAATCAACGTGGTAACCCAGTGAAAACCCAAAAAACAAGGCATAAACATAGTTAACTGATGCCACCAAAAACGTCTAACAATGTACAACTACTAAAAATAACAATGTTCAACGTCTAAATAACAGTGTTCAACGTCTAAAAATGTCTAACACCTGTGAAAAACAACAACAACAACAACAATTGTGCAATACTGCAAAAGCGCACATCTTATTTTTATCTTCCATGTCTCCATTTTCTCGTAATCGGAGTGCCACATGTTGTGATGTGCAAAGACGTGTTCAATCGCGAATAAACACTATTCTATTCTAACAACAGCAACAACAACAACAACAACAACAACTACTACTACAAAACAGAACGAACAAACCTGTGCGTCCGATGCCAGCGGAGCAGTGCACAATGATTGGCATTTTCGTGCCACGAATACGGGACAGAAGTTCCTGGAGATTCATAACTTTTCCAATTTACAGACTTAGCTACCAGAAAGAAGAATTGAATTGAAGAAGAAGAGTTGAATTGAGTGAAAAAAAGTGAAAAAATATTTTTAACATATTTTTAACATAACATAATAACATATTTAACATACATTTAACATAATACTTTATTTATTCCGTAACAGTGTGGTTACATAACATTTAACATAACATTTACGTAACATAACATTACGTAACATAACGTAACATAACATTTAACATAATAACATATTTTTCGTTTACGTGTATCTAGGGATCCGAAAGAGCAATTCATCGTCAGAGTCAACTATGGTATAACGTAACAGTGTGGTTGGACTGTCTGCATTTCAGTGTCAGCCAAACAGAAAAGAAAGTAAGGTCTACAATATATTTCTTACGGGTGAGCACTATAGGGAGTGACATACGCGTAGTTCACGAACTTTCACCAAAAAGCAGCGAGATAGAGCAAGCTACGGTAGTATACACCGTATTAGCCTGCTTTGAGAAGAGTGAACCACTCTTACATACTTTATATGCGAAATAAGCGAATAAACTTTACAAACTATGAACAGTATACCAAACGTACCATGCTGGTGAGTCTGCAGGGGGGAACTCCGCGATCGGGCCAATCGAGCCACTGGTAATGGCGAACCTCGCGACTCTGAAATGGCAAATAATCAATACGCATGTTTTACGGTCGTCCGGATTTCTCCAGAATATGCGAAGATTTCTATTCTTCGTATATTCAAATTATTATTTTTTTTCTATTCACGTTTTCTGACAATGGTTAAAATGAATACGAATCACAACAAGCAATCTAAAAAGTAAAACGTTTCAGTATGAATAAAACTGAAAAAGCAAATGAGATGTTTCTCCATGTGATGTGATCTGACCTCAGTTCCGAACTTGACGAGGAAAATGGAGAGGGCGACCGTAGGCTCATCGGGGGCCATTGGACGGAACTGGAAAAATTCTAAGTTTAATGATGATATTTTAATTGTTTCAAGTTTTAATTAATGTTTTAATTGTAGAAGTTTAATGATGATATTTTTTAAAAAAACTCCTTGTAGTTTGCTCCTAGTGCATTTTGGGCAAATAACCACAAAGTTTTAACCAAATTCCCACAAATTTCCATACTTACGTCTTTGAGGGTGACTTCGATGTTGATTCCCTCATACTTGCGGGTTTCTCCAATGGCTGTGGGCCAGTACTGAGCACATTTCAGTTTTCCCTGTAATCATTATTGTCAATACAAACTTGAATCCAAGTTTATGTATACGAATAAACTTAAATTAAGGTTAAATCCTTTCAGAGATTATGAAACAAAGAAAAATCTTGAGGTATCATTGACATGTCGCTAAATTCCTAATCTTGAGATAAATAGCAAGTATGAGGACTAGAGGGATCACCATATCTGAGTTGTAGTTTGAGCTCGAGACAAATTTCGACAGCAAAACAGCAGCATCAAACTACAAACACCTACTTCAGAATTCCAAAAGTGGGAAATTTGAAAAACAAGGTGTAAAGAAAAAGTTAACATTCTCACCGTTTCCACGCAGTTGCAAAGCATGACAATCGTTTCTGCCTTCTCCTGAACAACCATGCACCAGAAGTCGTTCACAGTACAGTCCAGGGGACCCTTGAAGCAGAAAATATCTCTTAACTTATTACATAACAGCATAGAACGATAATTTTTGCAACAGCATAAAATTATTATACCATAATATAATTCCGTTTAGTTTCACTCTCGGCAGCTTGGATTACTAAGATGTTAGTAAGTCGAGCGTTTCAGAATCTGCCAACTAAGAAGCTATCTAGCCCAGCTTTATAGTACGTCCTACATCTATCTATTCTATATTATTCTCAAAACTAAAAGGGAACACATATTAGAAGTTCATTAGAGGAAGAAAATGTGTTGCACACATAATGTATAAATGTAATAACTGTATGTACCTGGGTACAGATGAACCTCTTGGCGCCCACTGGCGTTCCAACATAGTTGGCGTGCACGTAGTCCGTCGCCATTCCCGGGTACTTGACAACCACTCGGTTCTGGTCCTGACAAGGAACGTCCTGGTACCTGGAGGAGAACTTGGTTACTGGTTAACTGGTTACTTGGCTAGTTCCTATGTAACCTAGTAGCCGAACTAAACTAATACAATATATATCTTTATTACTGAGACCCCTACAGTACCCATTCGAACTACTTTTACGACTTTTTGGAAATGTTTTCAAACATTCAGTCGCTTCTCCGATAACATTAACAGTGATTAAAACGAACTGGAAATTGTGTAATTGTACTGTAGAAAACGAAACAAACCAACCACAAACTGGAACAGTTGTGCACTACGGTACGTTTAGTGTTGGTAAAATAATTCAATTCTTGTGTTGGTAAAATAATTCAATTCTTACCTCAACCTAACCATAAGAGCTTAACCCTGCGAGACCTCACCTCAAATCTCAAAAAATTACTAACCTGTTTCTTCCGGCGGCCTGATTAGCCTGAAATGCCTCGATGGTCATGGTGGGCAGCGTGTACTTGGCCAATCCACGGTATTCATCGCGCAGCTGGGCCACACCGGTGTCCAACGCACGCTGCACCCACTTTTGAACCTGGAAAAGTATACGGTGATCTGTTTGTAGTTTGATCAGCAAGACTACCTCTTCCCGGATTCACAGGTCAATAATAGTCAATATCGTCCAAAACGTACCACTTGGGCTCCATTGGCAGCACTCTGGGCCACAGCAGGACCAGTCGGTCCCTTTGAGGGCTGTTCCTCAACCTTAAACAGTGGGGATGGAAACCAAGAACAGAAGAAAAAAGAAGATGGGTTTAACATGATTTAAACCATCATCATCATCATCATCATCATGAATCATGATTTAAAACATGATTTAAATCATGCTGTCAAAGCGTTACTCATTAATAGTACAGGTCCAGCGCGTCCGCGTTTTTTTTCTGCTCCTGCTGGCATTATAAATAATTCAGATTTTTCTTGTCGATGTTGGAGAAATGAAGATTATCGGACGCTAACCACTGTACCAACTGAGCTGATGGAAAGGTTGCTGACAAATCGTACGTGTTTTCACACTGCACAGAATAAGATACACAGTAAACTATACCCCCGCCATTCTTCAAGCAACAACTATATAAACTGACCGGCGCATTTCTGGTGCTGTTCTTCGTCTTGGTGTTCGAGCTGGGCGCCTGCTTCTTCTTCTTCTTATCCTGTAAGATGTACAAATAAGAAAGAGGATATGGAAGATAATCGATAGAATTGCAAATCGGAGTATCCTGGTGGAAAAATGAACAACAGATTCTACTTTTCTCAGACTTTCCTTCGAACCTACGGCTTTCTAAAATCTTCCAATCGATTGCACCGATAGATGTGAGAACGTCAGTAGCACAGCTCTGCAGAACACCGAACAAAAATAGTGAAGTTCGATTGAGAAGTCCCTACAACTACAAATGAAACTTACCCGCTTACTGGCTGTCTCCACGATTGCTTGCACAATCGTTTTATCATTTCCTTTACTCTTCTTCGTATCTCTGAAAACAAAATATTGAGACTAAACACAAATAGAGGTTTAATTTAGTCGAACAAATACCGCGATGAAATATGAATTGTTAATAAGATAGAGAGAAGAAGAAAGAGAGATATACAGTAAAAAAATCAAAAATGGGAAGAAAGAGGATGAAAAAAAAGATGAAGTGAGATAGAGGAAGAGAAAGAGGGATAGAAAAAGGAAAACGGATAGAAAAGAAAGAGGGAAAGGGAGAGAAATAGAAAGGAAGGAAAAAGAGAGAGAGATAGAATACAGTATAGAGCTTACTTTTTCGGAGCCATTTGGTAGGGATTCTCACAGAAGCAACGCAGGCAGAAGGAAGAGGCGTAAAAGATATGAACGAAACCGGCCCGTTTCCCTACTTATATACGCTCTACTCTCGGAAATACGACGTTGAAATTCTGCCCTTTCCGTTTTCCGTCCGGAAAATCTTATGGAAACTTTCTTGTTCGCAATCGAACGCGTTTTCGTACAGACTTCCCTGGAAATTTCCAGACGCGTTGCACGCTGAGCCAACGTACTCTTGTTAATTGTCCTTTCAAAGGTTTTCCATTTCCAGTTTTCCTTGAAAAAAACTCGAGCTTCGGAACTAGAATTTAGTTTGAGGCATTTTTCACTTTCAAACCAATTTTCAATGCTCATGAGATCACCTCACGAAATGGATATAGTTCTGATCATTCCCATTGAGAATTTGGCAACGTGCCAACAAAATTTCCAAGTTGTTCCCCACGTTAATATTTACCAAACCACCAAAATTTTCTGAGAGGCTTTCTTTTTTTTCTGACCTTGGTTTTTTCTGAATTTTCTGACCTTGGTATTTTCTGACTTGGAAATTTTCTGACCTTGGTTTCAGTACGTGATTTAAAACTCTTTTCATAAAACCTTCCATTTTTATAAAATATGTTCGTTTGAAGTTTCATATTGGAACGCTGCCAAAGTCTCAGTCTCTTTCGCTCGCTTTTTTTTCTTTTTGGCTCTCTCTTTTTCTCTTCGCAGACTCTCTTTTTGGGAGACTTTTTGGAGTCTTTTTTGAGTTTTCTTTTTGGAGTTTTCATTTCTTATGCAGGCAATTACAGCCGCTTGGCAGATAGGGGATTTATAGTTTCGAAGCGTATTCTGTTGAAACTCAAATCCACAGACGTTCAATTTCACACAATGTTAAGCAGTTTCAGTTTCTGCTATTTCAGTTCAGTTTGTGTGAACCACTCAAAAAAAAAATGTTAAAACTCCCAGAAACATAGAAACTAGATTTTTTGTTGATCTGGCACGCAATTTTGAACTTTTGAATTTGTTTTTCACAAAGCTATTTACAAATACACGGTCGAAATGAAAAACGATACGAAATACATCTTTATTCAAGGATTGTACTCGATGGGGAGGTTCTTTCTGCGGACCATTCCGTCTCCCTGGAACCATTCCCTGCGGAACTGCTTGGCAGCTCCATCGGGGGTGTTGGTCCACTCGATGGTGATACGGTCGTTGTTGGTGTCCTCCTGTCCGTAGGCGAAGGCGTCGCAAGACACAGCCATGAGGATGGCCTCCTTGGGGTCGAGAACTCCGCTTCCGGGGTCAACACCAAGACGCTTCATGTTGGTCGTCTTGATGGCCCATCCGATACGGCGAGCAGAGGTGTTGGTGATCTGGAAAACAACTGTTTAGTGTAAAACCTGGTATTCAATCCAATACCTAGTGTATCAAATAATATACAGTAGTGCTATGTATGATCTAGGAAATTAGTGAGTCAGTAAAACAGACAAAAAACTGTCGTCAAAAAGTACCGTAAAAAGTATCGTCGTTACCGTATGTGGCAGTACTGCCCATTGATTGAAGTAGTACAATCTACGAAATGGGATAGTACTGCCCAACAAACTTCATCTTTATAAAATACTACCGAAAACCGGAAAGTTAGTAACTAGTACTAGTTGGTCAATACGAAAAGCAACGACAACCAAAATGTACCTTGATGTGGTAGGTGTGCTTGTCGTCGTAGGGGGCGTTGAAGACGATCTTCGTGCCAGGCTGGGTGTTGATGTCTCCGGGAGGTACAGATTGGGCCATTGCTGCTGCGATGTGACTAACGAATGAAACCAGCCGGCTTTTATACCCGTAAAACTGTATGCAAATGAGGAAACTTTAGACCACGCTACGTTTTCACGAAACCTGTCAAGACTCAGAGCGTGCCAAACGGAAAGTTTCAGGAAACAAAACTGGTAAGGCTTGAAACCTGTCTGGAATTTCAGGTTTCATTTCTTGGAACTTTCGTTCTGGCACGTTCAAAGAAAATTGAGAAAGGGTGGATGGAAAACCTATTGTCTTTTCTCTTTATCTTCAATCTTTTCTCTTTGGGAAATGAACTCACTAGTATATCTGTACTTTGTACTTGTAGTGCTCGCCATTCCCCATGATGCTGCGTGTCAATAAACCTTGTAAGAATGCTTTTTTTTTTGAAAAAAAAACCTTTTTTCTGAAAAGTGTGTGTTTGCTCCGTTTACAAACAATTTAAGTTTTAACCTTTCCTTTAAAATTAACCTTGGACTCTTTTGATACACTTCTGATCTTATTGGTTTTTGGTTTCTACCATACAATTCTCGGCCGAATTAAGCCCCGCCCCTTTTTCGCCGTTATTTTCGATGATTCGCCGCAATTGTACACAACTCTACCCCGCATTTCCCGTATTCCCGCCATATTCATATTCTTCTGAGTCATTTCCCCGTCTTATCGTCTCCCTACTATTCCCCCACTATCAGTCCGGGATGCTCCCCGTGATAGCTTATCGATTTTTACATTACTATTTGCCTGTGGCTATACGCTGTCAACAAGTTTTTGTACGAAATGCAGCATCTGCTGAATTGATTTATGATCTATCTGATCTTGTTCGAAACAAAATGACTTGTAATTTGAAGCTTTGAAGCGTGTGTATGTGGCGGGCGTTCTGAAGTCATGCTTTGTATATCGGCAACTTTGTCCGGATTTATGACCTTCTTATTCAGTTACGCGACAACATTACATGTAGATGGGTTTTTTTCTCGAAATCTACAAGTGACTTTGTTATAGAATTTTTATAGACGTTCCGAGTGACTCTTTCGTTTACTTTCAGTTAGAATTTTGATCACTTCACTTTTTCATCTCGTCGTAAACTGCTATATATAGTAGAAAATAAAACTTCTGATCTTGCTGGCACTTTCTGAAGCTCAAGCCTTCTAGTAGCAAATAACAATAGAGAATGGCTGTGTGTACACTGATAGTTCATTAATACGACACGTGTTGGAACGTCATAATTCAGAAACCTGCAACGATGGAATGCACTATAGTTGATGTGTCTTCCTGTTTCACGTAATGTTTCCTCCTATTCCTAGCGCCATAGCTGAGCCTTGTGAACGTCATTGGAATACCTTATGCACATAATAAATAATAAATTTGTGTACGGCCTATTTCATCCGTTTGGTCACTTTATTGTGAATCAATTCTACAAGTACATAATATCAATATCAACCGTAGATGGACTGTCCTTAGATGGGGTGGAGATAGGCATGGGTGAGCGTTGTTACCAGCTCATGCGGTCCGCCATAAAGATACCGCGGCGAGCGGGGATCGAACCCAGGTCTGTGGAGCGACAGCCGAACGCTAACCACTTGACCACTCGGCCCCCCACATCACTTTCATGCTACAACATTGAGAGTCGGCAAGTAGTTCGTGTATTCCTATTAACTTTGCATGTGGTGAAAATGATTGCTATGCCGCAATAGATATATTAATTACCGATTCAACTGTGATACTAGTGTTCAATAACTTCAAAGGAAACTATGAAAGGGGAGAGAAGGCGAACAACCAAGAAAGTTTGTTCCGATGGATTGAATTCGGTTCGGTCAGCTTCTACTCGTCGATATCTGTCAATCCCTTAATTACTCACCGGTCCCCAACCCATTCTGTTTGCTCACCTCATTTGCATATTGCGATACCTCGGTCAACATTGCCGCAATGTATCAATTGACCAGCACAAGTCGATACTTAGACCCCCTTAACAGACACGTGACCGAAACACGTGAAACGTGACAAATACTAGTAACCAATGTTGGCATTCTAGACTGACATCGTGCACTTATTCATTGCATGTTTCTGAGTTCTGCTGTGTTGAACATGTTTCACGTGACTGCGCATTTGACTGACAGTATATGTTGTAGAATAGCAAACAATGACATCGAAAATATCACATCTTCGTGTAACATGACAGCTTGATACGTAGAGGTCACTTTTTCACATTCATCGTTGACAAAGTAGAAAGTACTGTCAAATGGGAGCTATCAACTTGAAAACCCCACAGTCAATAACATTTTTCTGGTATTCCTGCCACATCTTTCCCGAGTTTCCTGCCATATATAAAATCTTTTATAGTAATTCAGTTTTTATTTTCGTAATCGACGTGAATTCGGTTGAGTACAGTTTAGAAACAAGGAATGTTTTCGGAAAACCTTTGTAGTTTTTTACATCAGATTTTCTCAATAAGAAACAATTATTTCCATTTTTGATCGCAGCTCATGCCCGAGAGCATTGGGTGTTTGTGCTGCTCTCAAACTAGCTGAAATGTACACATGTGTGATGAATCATAATAAATGTACAGAAAGAATTTTTTAACGACGATGTTTACACTAAAAACAGACGCTCTGGATACCACCCTCAATTGTGTTCACTGGCATTTGACCTAGAAACAAATTTAGAAAGTATTGATTTTTCGTTTTCTCATGATTTCTGTTTATTCTTTTTACACAAAACACTAGGTGGTTGCTTTTGGTGGTCGTGCCTTGCAGAAAATCTGTCGAGAACTTGTGATGCACGAGAAACGATGTGATATACGAGATATACGAGATGTGATATACGAGAGAAAAATCAGAAAGAAGTATTATAGGAAAGGGATGTAATTCGTTTTCCTCTCACTCTCCAAGTCTTCCCAAAACCTAAGACATCTCACGGTAACTACAGTTCGTAAACTGACGATACACGGTGGTATGCTCTCGTAAGATTGTTTCAACAATATTCTTTACTCACGATTTAACTCATGAGATCAACTCATGAGAAATGTGAAGGTACTCATACTAGCCGACCAGCTCTATCATGTTTCGAGCACCCCTCGTGTCTATGGGATGTCGCCCCCCCCCCCTTCTTTCTCTCTGTACATTTGCATATCGAATCGCATGGGTAAACACTGCGGCGTAACCGCCAGCCGCGTCTCGCTGTAGCCAGTCCGCTGCCCCCAGCTAGCCCCCACTCGAGTCAGCCGGCGACACAACTACCTGTAGTCCAGGGGGCTTTGCCGTGAAAAGATCGTTTCTGGAGTACAGCAAAATTTCCACACTATGTTGTATTCATTCATGAATCTGTTCGTAAAATCTTGTTACTCTACCTGTAGTCCAGAGCGTTTTGAGCTTTGATCATGAAATAGCCTATTTCGGAATACAATTTAGCAGTAGTTTACATTCTTCTGTTATTTCTTTTTCATAATCGTGATATCTACCCTCCGTCACCATAACGTTTCTGCGTACGATTATGAGTCCTATAGTATGACACTTTTTTACATCAGTTTGAAACTTTCCGACGACTTTTAATCAAATTGTAAGCAAACTTTGAGAGCAATTTCATTATGATCCGTCTAAAGTCTAATTTCATGACCAGTCAGCTGGCCCCACTCGGACCAGCCGCCGCACAATAGTCCGAGAGAGTTTTAACTATAAATGCCTATTTTACAAGTGAAATTTACCGTAGCTTATATTCATTTAGTGGTTCTCATGACGTTAACCACTGAAGATTTCATTTTCCACGTACAGTGTGAACTTTCGTCGGAGTTTTTCATGTATCACTTGTTCGTCAAATCGTGTTCCTCACATCAATAACTTTTCTGCTTTCATGGTGCAATCCCTTTTTGTTATTGAATAATGATGATACGGTTGTATGGTTACTCCTAATTTGTTGAACTCATTAAATTACACCGATTAATTATCTGCATACAGCTTTGAGCGGACTGTTTTGCTTACTTCTTGTTTGTGTTTGTTCTCCTTATCAAAACTATTTTATCACTTTATCGATCCTAACCACTCTTGCCGCAATAGTTTAGTTCTACGAAGGTCAAAGAATATTTTGATTTTCATTTGCGAACTTGGCACGAACCTTTGTCAATTTAAAGGTGGTCTGACAGGAACCGAATCTTGTGCCTTGCGCTCTACGGTTAATTCCGTCGCTCCAATGCAAATACGCTACAAAAATTAATTTATTCTGGAACATTCACTCCCAATTCATTTGCGGATATTCTAAAACTTGGTTTTTGAGACGCATTTACATTGGAGCGAGGAAATTGCCCGTTGAGAGCAAGGCACGGGATTCGGTTTCTGTCAGACCATCTTTAAGTTTATACATCAGTAAACACAGTATATAACTATCACCACTTATAGCTCTGAGCGGACTTCCTAGCCGCCTAGCACTCACTGAGTGCAAAAATGGCTGTATTTAAGCAAAAAAGAATATGTAATTATTGATTTTTCATCGTAAATAGCCTTGCCCCGAGAAATCTTAAAGAATAACAAGGCCTTCTTCAGTGTTTGTTTGCTTTTGCGACCAAGACCTGTTCACCGGTTTCACACTTCGTACTGTAACATTCCTCTCTAATTTTAGACTATTTATTATTACCCCTCTTCAATATTATTTATCTTATCTCGTTCTATTGAGAAAACTTCATCTCAATAGAAAAGAATCTCAGTAAGTTTGTCGCGCCTGAATAAAAACAAAGCATTCGTGTAAAAGTTATCTCCCCACTTGAAAACATCACATCATAAGATTTCATATAATTTTCACAATTGAATAAAATACATGTATTTGATACACATGAGTTGTATCCTTCTTTTTCACAGTTTGTCGATACACTTTTCACTGTGTAGTAAATTATTTCACTATCAATCTCCAGAAAGTTGGTGTTTTGTGTGAAATTTTGTTACTGGTTTTATGTAACGGAGAGCGTGAAGGAAGCAGTATTCGACAACATGTCCGTATTGTAATCAACTTATTGTTATTCGATCACAGCTACATCAAATACATTTTTTCAGAAGCCCTCCGAGAATCTACTTTATTCATTTATTCCTGCTGCATATTATGTATTTTACGACATCGCCTGGCTAGAGTTCACCCATAAAAAGCCCCAATCAATCAATAATTATGGGTTGCAACCCCTGTTGCTGTTTCAGCTTGAAGGACAGTGCTGTCACTATTGGAATATGGACGGCGGTAAGATTTATTTCATTTCTTTATTCGCATTTATTTCATTTCCTTATTCGTAATTGAGAATATGTAGAAAGCATGGGTATCGATTTTGTTTGGAATTTGTGCACATTTTGATAAGGGTGCAGCCTTTCGAAGACGTTTGTACTTCATTTCGTATGAAATGATAGTTGTAGACTTCGCCTAGCTTTTCTTCTATCCTGTTTTTTGTCCCGTCATTTTTTTGATCCCAATCAACATAATTTCCGTACTGCGTACCTTGTGTTCTCCTTGAAGACGCAAAACTCTATGCAAGTTGGATAAATTAACGTTTTGTGACTCCAAATTTCCATGTTGTGTTCAAGTTACCAGGCTTTTTGAACTTCATGAACTGAAATTTTAACTTTTTACACCGAAATATGCTAAAGCAAACGCACGTCAGGTAATATTCACGTGATATTCAAGATAAAACCAGTTTTCACGTTACACGTGTAATAACCGTACCACGTGGCTGCAGGTGTATTCCATAGCGTCCCTCTTCCTATTTGGCTGGCAGACGGCAGTTCTGAATAATTGTCGCTCGGTGACCATGGCGCAGGCGAATCTGCAATGCGAGTGGGACTGTCCCTGTGTCGGGGCCTCCACCTCGCGCACCACCAGCATCATAGAAGGCGAGTTGCGAAACGATACGCGACGCGCCGAAACTTAACGCGCCGTACCGCGAGCAAAAGAGCGAAATACTCAAGGGCTAGTTGGGAACCGATAGGCTACGCGCCGCGCCGCACCACAAGCAAGTAGGCACTTTGACGTGAATGCACAGAACGTACACAGAACTCTACACAGAACTCTAAGCCCCAGTTGCGGTCTGATATGAGCCGAACTAGGGTATGCCGCGCTTCACGTCATATGTCGTTCACGCGTTTTTTAACTAACTAGCGGTAGAAGTGTATTGTAGTTTGGTCAAGAGAACGCTCGGTGTCGGTCCCGTCAGCAGCTTTGCTGGCAATTTCAGAACATGTCCGTCTGCCAGCCCGAACCCCCAAACCTTTATATTATTCATATGTCACAACTCTGTTATGAAGCAGTTTTTATTCTTTATTTTCTCACATTATGGAAATCTTCAAAGTGATATGAGTTGTTCTACAGTAACTCTACAGTGACGGGAACGTGATAATCAAAACTACGCACTTTTCTAGTTTTTATGCTGTTTCTCACACTTTTGACATCATTCTCTGTTCAGTTTTGAGTTAGGGCACGTTCTATCCATCTAAAACGTATCTAACTGATTATTGTTGTATAGATGTAGCTGAAAGTACAACATTACTGTAGTTTGAACGTTGGTAGATCAAAATTAGATTCGGTCAGCATATAGACGAGATCCCCGTTTAGGTGTTCTCCATAACGCAACTGGGCATAATGGGCTGGCAGATGGCGGCTATAAAATACGAAAAAGACCGAGCAGCGAACACTCTCTTACCAAACTACAACACGTACGGCCGATTCGACGTACCGTCTTATTACGAGTCATACTGGCAGAGTCCAGAAGAGAGATATTACACAGGTATGTCGGTGTGAACGCGAAATCGTCGAACGAACTAGGGAAAAAATTTTAACTTCTCTATCTCATTGTGCGTCTCTAACTTTGATCATTATTTCGGGATATTCGTACGCCAGCGGGATGTAGAAGCAAAGATATAGCGTAGTTCTAACAAAACACAGGTTGTAATAGAGAAACCGGGATGTTCTTGACTATGGTCTCAAACCTAAAGCCAGGACATTCATTCACATGGTAATATTTGCATAGATCGCCCCCTTTACTTGGTCGTGCGCCGCTAAGTCAATATACCTAAGGACTGCTGCATAATTACATTGACAATAGTATACATAAACGTTATATTAGATTTACGTCACTGAAACCTAAAAAGGTTGGTCAGCGAGATCTTGTTCAAAAACTCAGGTTCACAATGAAAATAAGTATACGTTTTTAATTTCAGGTTTATTTGTTATTCAAATTCTATGCCTTATTTCTGTATTCTTCCTACTCTTCGCTTCTATAGCCTTGATCTATGGAGTTCATACGGTAGGAATTCATTATATTAGAATCAAACCAATTTTACAATCAAACTAGTGACATTGAAAAGGGAGAAACCACATAATTACCTGTTATGAATCATGGTGAACTGATCTGAATATTTAAGATTAAAAAAGTTATAAAACTTATGAAGTAGTGTGATTTTATAATTTACTTTACATTGAGAATCGATAAATGTTTGAAGGGCATCCTCACTTTCTGTAGTTTTCACTATTCTCACAATTTTCATAAGAGGTTGTTAAATTGAATAAAACCTACTTTAGTATTTTTATACTTATGTTTAAGTATTTTTTCTGGTGCATTGTATTGAAACCCTTTCAAGTGGTCCCGGTACCTGGTCTGGCCGTGGTTCCCCTGTATAATCTCGTCCATTCTCTCCTCTCTTGCCTACTGTATTATGTGGTGGGCTGGAGACGTCAGAGGCTACTGGCTGGCACTGACTATACTCGAAATGATCGGAGTGTTCATCAATGTAGGTTATTTCAAATTTTATTGTATTTTCACATGTTTATAGTTATTTAATTTACATAGGTTCTATAACTAATACAAGTTTAAGTACTGCTCTGATTTCTGCACATGTAGTTCGATTTAAATACTTTTTATCTCATATTTCTATTATTCTACTCACTTCGAAGTAATTGAATGCAGCCAGTTTCGAGTACACCCAGAGCACACAATCAAATTAAAGACAAAGACCAACAAAAACTAAACCGCGGTACCTATGACAGCATTGAGTAAAATATATCAATCTTCTCGTAAGTAGTTACTATTTTCGAACCTCATTCTACTTCAGGTGTACTGCGTGGTGGTGGTTCTGATGTACTACCGTCGAATAACCTCGGCCACCGACCAATACGAGGGAAAGGACCGAAGGGTCCGGTACAAAGTCAACCGAAACGGTTACTCGAGCAGGAGAGATCTGCTGCAGTCGCACGGTATAGTTCTTGTCAATTCTTCTCTACTTTTGAGCCGTTATCAAGTACTTCCAACATGTTTCTCTTCGCTGACATTCCCTTGTGATACAAGTCACGTGCAATAGTGATGCAATACGAGAGACTCAGAATAGGATATAAGTTTCGGGATACTCTAACATACGTAATATTCCGCCGCCAATATCTTATTTTGAACTGCGAAATAGGACTTTTTCACATGATCATTCTCTTGATCACATTCTCAAGTTTAGAACCAAGTTTTTTAGCCACCCATTTAGTTACTGTTCATAGTCGTCGCCAACGGAAAGGCAGGAGGGTACTGTATATCTCACTTTCCGCTGTGTACGCACACATGTCTTCGATTCTCAAACATGCTTGTTATGCCCTCTAATAGCGCAGTAGTTAGCGGCCTGCTACAAATGTTTTGCTCGCAGGTTCGATTCCGGAGAGAAACAGAAATTTATAATGTTGGCAGCCACTATATCAATTATACTTCTTTCTTTCAGATGGTTTACATGAAGCGAGTCATCAAAACATCAAGACACCTTATCCTACCTTCGATCAACGTGAGTTTCTACGAATAATAAAGATTACAGTCAAAAGGTTTGTCTTTACTCAGCTTCTCTAGAAAAAGAGAAGAGGACAATACTATTTTTTCTGTCATCTGATACTGCATGAGTACCCAGTGACTTTATACACTGTGAGAAGAAGCCTAATACGGCTACCCGAACTCTGTTGCAAAGAAATTATTCGACTAAGCAGGGATCGAAACAAGAATTTAATCAATACCAACTCCGAACATTTCAGGTGAACTAAATAAAACTTGATTGAATCATGAATCTTAGGTATTATTAAACATGTTCTAGCCTGTTTGAATTAAAGTTGGTGCCATTGTTGAAGGAACATCCGTTCATAGTTGCACAGTTCACAAACAACAAATATGTTCTCTCATCTCTATGTTTCAGCCGTGCGCCAGTCGTACCCTTCGCCGTACTCCCCTCAGGGCGTGCCGCAGACACCCATTCCACTTCCTCCAAATTACACCCCGTATCCGAGAGATATCAATGAGGTACTTGCTGATTCTTTTTATAATCGTCCCAAATAAAAACATGTTATAATGTTTGTGATTCAGTTGGATTTGTATGTTCAGCACATTTGTCGAATAAGATAGTTGTACTGCACCCACCCGTTCCAACACAAGCGAACGCCCTCTATTTACATGATTACACAATTCACTTTTTATTTCAATTAACTGTAGATGAACTGTCCGTAGAGGGTCAGCATAGGCATTGGTGTTTTGATACCAGCGCATGCGAACATAAAGATACGGCGGCAAGTGGGGATAGAACCCGGGTCATGGGGGGCGAAAGCCGAACGGTAACCACTTGACCATTCCGCTCCAAACGTCTCGCGTAAAATGACCAAGATCAATACGAAGAAAGAACCCATTTTTATCGAAAATACTCACATTATTTCAGGTCATGGCGTACCCACATGAACCGCAACGACCAGTTGCCTACGAGCCGCCGATCGAAGATCCGGTGTCACATTGGGTTAGAAGTCAACAGAAGTTAGGTGAGTTAAATGGCACGCAACCCTCGCTTGTCAATAACTATACTTGTAGTGGTCAATATTGATTTATTTTTGTCCTGTTGTACACGTTTCGAACACTCGACTTTCATTTTTTTTGTTGATTCCCATTCATCAACAATTATTTCCAGACCGAGGAGAAGCTAACAGCGAACCGATTTCTCCCAGCAGAGAAGTGGCACCAACATTTCCAATGCAGGTACAAACTTCTCCGACAACCGTGTGTGCAATTTTGTAAAAAATGTATTTAATGATAACTACAGAATACCATATTGAACGTAGAACACTGTACTTTCACTCGACTTCATTGTGCTGAAATTGGGAGACAATTTGCTTTTTTTGTTAGTTCACATTACAACAGGTACTGTACCATTTTCCCGGTCGTAGTCATTACTGGTCTGTGTGCGCAAACTACAACAAATATTTGGTCACACTCTAACGTTGTTTGTATCGAAACTATAACAAACGGTTTTGTATAGTCGTTTCAATTCTATTCAGACTACTACTTTTATACTAACAAAACATCATTTGATCTCAGCATGCCCGCTCCGTGCCATCTCTTTTCGAAGACACGCTGGTTTCCCATCGAGACTGTCGTCATAGAAAACACCATCATAGGTAGGTAATGAAGACCAACTTAACTCTACAAAGTTTCAACGACATGCACAAGTCGTGAGCTGTTTGCCTATACAGTTTATACTGCCTCGTTGTGTTCGAAGGTTTCACTATTTTGGGAATTTCTGTGATGTGTATGCCACTACCACAAAGATTTGGTCACTTCCTATGTTTTAAACTCTGAATCTTCGTGTCACTCTTCCAACCATTTGAACAGCACACTACTTCTATCAAAACTGACGTCAACTTATCGGCCTGATTTTCAGAAGTTCCTCTCGAAGGCGTCGCTCAAAAAGCCGCCACTACGACGAATCGATCGGACCTTCTGCGTATTCCTCGGATTCTGAATCCAGAGCCGGTTAGTGTACTGGTCAATTGGTTGTACCCTACGAAAAAATTGTTATACAACTGTTTTGAAAAGGCCAGCCCCTGTTTTCAACAGAGATTGCCAACAAAGTTGATATTCGCATTACTCTTTGTTGTGATGCCTGATATTCCTCTTTTTCCGATTTTGGTCGCCGTGATGGCAGCAGACGACGACATCGCAGCAGGCCGCGGTACTCCGAGTCAGAGATCACAGCCACCACCGACCATCGACATAGACACGACAGGTGAAACAGGCAACATGATTGCACTTGTTGTTTTTCGGTAAAAAATCGTTATGTCGCGCTTCGAGATCAAACTGCGACGATTATCTGAACGTAATGTACTCGTCTCCGACATTGCATATAGTCGTCGCCAACGGAAAGGCGGGAGGGTACTGTATATCTCACTTTCCGCTGTGTACGCACACATGTCTTCGATTCCGAGGCTTGGCGGTTATGTGCTCTAATAGCGTAGTGGTTAGCGCCCTGCTACGAAAATTTTGCTCGCAGGTTCGATTCCGGTGAGAGACAGAAATTTATAAATTTGGCACCTACTATACACAGACGCATAAAACTTCGTAGTAACATACGCATACCACAAGACAATTGAATAACTGGAGCATTAAAGGAACATTGGTTGATGACGTCACAGTGAAATCGCAAATGTTCTCTTTTTGTTTCGTACTACTACGTAGAGTTCTGGCCAATGCAACCGGGTTGCATGTGTACGAAAATTTTCTACTTCCAAATGCTCAATGCAAATCAGATTACCGATTTTCAATGTTATGTTTCACCTGTCATCTTCATTCAGGCATCGTGATGATCGAGACGACGACCGAAGAAAGCCGAGACATGACAGAGACCGTGAGTCGCGGAGAGGGCGGCCAGAGAAAGAGAGAAGAGACGAGAGAAGGGATGTCAGGCGGGACGACCGGAGAGACCCCAGACGGGAGGAGAGAAGAGATGACGACGACGCCAGAAGCAGTCGCCGGCGGAGGCGACACGAAGAAAAGGAGAGGGAACAGAGGTAATTGTTTGTAAAAAGAATAAAAACGGCAGAGAAAATCTTTATGTAGTTTTAACGGCTTTACCAACGTAAGGGTATGAGGTTGTTTATTACGTTGTCAACTAACGTTTATGCGATTGTGTATGAGGTTTCCAATGGGAATTTATGGGAGACCTAAAGTGATTCACGAAAACGTGTTAACCTTTCGCCCTTCAGGCCGCCCTCACCAGAAGCAGAACCGGAAGACCTGAATCCCCTGCGAGGCGGCATCACCATTCCTCAGCACATTGTCATTCCGCCCTCCAACGGAGAAAGGGGTCCCGACGGGAATCCGCTGCCACAAAAGTTCCAGATCAACTCCGAGATCACCATCAACTACGATCAGGTGGGTTATTAGACCATGCACCGTGGAAAAAAAGTTCGAGAAAGGTCACATTTAGGCTTAGCTATCTGGTCAACATCCGACCCAGGTTGCGATCACCCACATAAGTATAGTTGCCATTTTCCCCATAAAGACAGCAGAGGGTTCAATTGATTGAGCGATGCGTAGCGAGCGGTCGTTGATTACCTGCCAGCGGTTGAGAGAGTGTATAGATCAATGATACGCAGACTGGCTGGCCCATCGCCAAACCCCGCTCTAGACAAAATCGATGGTACGGTGTCCACAAATGTTTGACAAATCCTATAAACAACTATGTGGAGGGAATGTGATCAGTTCCTCAATCAGGTTAACTCGGCTCGCCGAGTCCCGGTCATTAACGCAAATCCAGATTGCGCAAAGCACCGGGTGCCGGACCTGAAGACTTTCTCGTTTAATTGCAGTTATTGAAAAATAACCAAATTGAAACGAATCAGTTGTTTCAATTTCAGAGAGCGAACGATTCGCACGCAACGATTTGCACGCGCAACTAGTAGCACGTGTCCGGCGTTCTATCCAGTATCGCCTTATGCTCCTGCTGTCAGAGAAAAATATATATATAATGATCTAGAATGTTGGGAGAAGTACGAATCGATTTTTAACCTACGTTCATCAAACCTGCGTTTCAGAACGGCTCTCCGCGAAATGAAGCTCCTCCGCTGGCTCCCGACCCGAGGAGACGTGTACGTTTTAACTGATATTAATATGTTCTAACAGCACAATTAGACAAGTCATTCTATTTTTAAGGTATTTCGCAGGAAAAACTGCAACTTTCTCCCGAACTTGAACAATCTCATTGAGAATGTGTACTATTCCGCTACAAAAATGAAGCGTTCATGACTTATAAAAGGTAGTGAACTCACTAGTATTCAAAACAAGTTTGCACTTCCCCATAACTTTGAAAGTACACCATTAAATTTTAAACTTTGTCAGTTTTATAATATAGACTTTCCTGGAACATCTAAATTTTATTTTTAGCCCATGCAAATAACGTCGAACGTCTGATGAACCGGCCTCTCACTTTCACTCTCAACGATCTCCCTCCAGCCATTGTGCCATGCGTCCTGCGACCATGTCAAAGATAGATATTGATTAGTTTTACCACCTAATTTAGTTAGTACTTGATATATTTCCCTTTCATCACTTACTAGCTTACTACGTATTACATCGAAAGCTCTGTACGCAATGTATCTACTTCCTCTGAGAACTAAAGTTGTATGTATGCTTGAACATCCCGGAATTTTTATCCCATCCTGGGTCTCTCGGTTCCTGAATACGGAAAATGTATACCCTTTCTCATAGTTATTTCAAATTCAATACAAGTGTAATCCTATGTTGTTAACCATATTAAACTGTTGCCTGATTCACTTATTGTGATCAGGAAAACCTTCACTTTGTTGCTTATAGTATTGTGATTAATTTTTCCGAACATTTCAAACTGTGATACATGTTTTTATAAAGAGGGCCTCATTTTGAAACACATGGCTTCGAAGTTAATTGAACTCACCACTAGAAACATGGCGGACCACCATGTTAGCCACTTTATCACCAAAGCTCTGTTTTAATGATTTATTGAGAAATCTGTATGTTTTTTACCCAATTATTATGTTGATCCAATTTCAAATTGACACTTATTATCCGGTGTCGTTTTGTTTTGTATTGATTATGAATTCGCTACTACCGATGAAAACAATAAAATGTTTTGTATATATAATAAAGGATTACTATCGCGGAAACTATAGGAGTTGTCTGCAACTAGCATGCTGGAACGAAATGGGCAAGTGTTTTGCTCTAATTGTTATTTCATCCCTATAGCGTCTCGCTCAAAAATGATATATGTATGCGGAACAAGCTTCAAAATAACATACTTTTCGAATTAAAACTTCATTATCTACTTACAATTGAGGTATATTAAATATCTTTGGGAAATCGATAGTCAAAGCACATAATATGAATATTGTAACATCGGGAAATAAAACTGGATAATATATTATTGAAATAAAAATATATATAAATGATGTTAATGTGTTGATTACACTTCTATCATGCGAACAAACTGTTTCATTGTAAAATCTGTATAAGTTCGCTAAAACTACTTAAAATTCTAGATTCCGCCAATCCTTTGAGACTACAGACATTGAGGTAATTTTGAACTAAAAATGAGCAACAATACCGTACCACATAAAAAATACCCTTGACTAAAACGCTTATGTAGTGTGTACCAGTGAATCAAACTATAAAACAGGGAGAATAAAACATAATAAATAAAGCCATTGGTATAGGGTTGGCATCCTATACGGTGTGATGCCCTATCCCGGTGTGTATGTTGTTTGACGCTGTTACCTTTCGGTCAAAATTCGTGATAATCGAGGTTCAAACTACAACCAACCGCTTTAAAAAATCAATGAAAGATACGCAGGCAACCGTGTTATTGATTGATTTGGACGAGGTTACTGTCCGGATTTATTCGAGTTCCGTCCTCGTCAACCTTCTCCTCTTTGACAATTGCTTCCGGAAACCGGGGACCACCCAGCTGACTCGAACCGGCACCCCAGTGCTCTGGCTGACCAATCTGCAAGACAAACAACAATAAGGGCACAAAAATTAACTTCCAATCTTTTATGGGACTCGCTCATTTCAAAGAAAGCATTGTCTCATCCCACTGTGTTCATGGTTTGATCAAACAGTATGTCGGATGCCGAGTTCAAACTACAATTCGGCTATGGTCAGCCCCCAATATTACTTCACAGCTCTCTCACGAGAGGTTGGTCACATTTTATGACAAAAATATAGTGAACAGGAAACGTTTAAGATGTGGAAAAAAAACTAATGAGTTTTCGCTACTTCAATCGAAAAAAACCTTACACAGTAACACTTTACTGGTCAGTAACTACGATCCTACCTGATCAAGAGTATCGAATTGTGATGTTGACTGTAGGCTATTGATGGGTGAATCCGAATACATGGGCACGTTCATCAGCGTATTTGAACCCCGATAGAGTTCCATGATGGACGGCAGACGATTCTGTAAAATGAAATTCACCTAATTGGAACTGAAAGAAGGACGATTATGTGGACCAATCCCAACGCTTCGGTCCTTTAAACTGTAATACATTTCTCAATTGCAGCTATGGGTCGCGATTGGTCCACGTAACCGTCTAACAGTCTAACTTGATTCTCATTTTGAATTTCATACTGCAATAGTACGCGTCGGATACAAATAGATTGGAAAAAGCGTACCGTCTGTCCCCTATCGCTTTCGACACCAGACTGCGCTGTGAACGAGTCGCTGAACTGAAGTACTTGCAAACTGTTCGACGGCTCGCTGGCTTGTTGGTCCGCGTAGTATGAATTACCTGGAATACAATGGAACTTCGGCTATTATGAGTATTACGCTACACTTAAACAATAAACTTTAACTCGCGATTTGGTCATTCCCGACAGAAAACACTACATCGGCAAGTTTACAACAGCTAACTTCTCGTAACAAACATAATTATTCATATTATGCATCAAAAATGTTTACATTTACACATCTTTCTAGTTAGCCGAGTTCGTCTAGGCATGAGTCACCAGTAACTCTTGGTCACGAACACCTTTGAGCAAGCAGAAACAAAGAGATTTGGAGATCAGTAGGGACCACCACTATGCAACATTGTGATAACACGGATACAATTTGGAACTTGAACTTACCCTCCATGGAACGAACGTAGTACTGTGACTCGACGAACTGGTGAGCCTCTTGCAGTAGACTGGCGTATTGGGAATCATGCTGGCAAGACTCCTCCGCGTAGGTGGACATTATGGGCGTCAGCGACTGAAATAGACTGAAAATCAATCTACCTATTTCCGACATAGGCAGTGATCAAATCTCAGTTGTAGTTTGATCTTGAAACAAGCGGTTATTTCCTAACCTTGACCGAAAACCAAAAGAATCAAACATCAAACTACAAACCACGGAATTCGGCAACATACACCGTACAGGCCTGCTTTGTGAAATATCGAAACACCTATCTCGCTGAGCTGTCAGCTGGTTAACTGCAAGTAACCGACTGTAAACCATACAATTGTAAGTTTTCGGACAGTGGTTTACCTACAGAAGTTCAAATCACAGTTCGTAGTAAACATTAATTATACAAAAACTAGCATGAACAGAACAAAAACCTGCATGAACTAACCTGTGTCGGGATAATCACGTCTCCGCTCATACCAGAATAATGACCAAGCTCCCCGCTATTCGCAAACTGAACGTTGCTGAGACCATCCTGAAAATATTAACATAGACTTGAACTCGAAAGATCTCGCAGAATTGTATTGAACGTCCAATCTTGATGTGATTCAACGTATGCAAAAAGTATTGAGAGACCAAGAGAACTCACAACTCACTACAGAGGAAATTAAACCAAAAACTAGAAAACTTAACCGAGTGGGTGTCTACAATTTATAGCCGATGACGGCTACACTCCACGATTGAGTACTAATCAAAACTTAACTGGGCAGAAAACAGAGAACAAACAATAGGTTGTGAAACTACAAACTACAACCTACCGTCTGACTCTGATACCCATGCTGCAAGTAGGGGGACGTGAACGACAGCTCCTGAGCGGTAGGCGGACTGAGCAGTGGACGAAGCAATGTGGCAAAGTCAGACGGAACTCGTCTGGAAGATGGATTATGAAGAACGACCACCCATAAAGTGTAGTTTAAACATATCAAAATCAAACTACAACAAGAAGAGATGTGTTTTTCAGCTCCTTTTTCATGTAAACTTAATAATGGCTCTACAAACCCAGAGGTTGTGGGTGACGGGATGAACCCACAGTTGAGAGATACAGAGAAGCCATAAACAAACGCCCACTCGTCTTCTAACTATCATGATAGATAACTAACTATTCAATTGCATAATGTGTGAGTGCACCGAAAAACTAGGCAAACATACCTTGGAACGGGCGGGTTGTGCGAACCAGTAACGCACGGTTTACTGTGGCGATCATCGATCGAAGGACGGGCACCATCTTCATTCTGATTGATTGAAAGTCCACTGCCGGACCGAGACTGGAACAAAATACTATTTGAGATAGATATTCAGGTTTGATATCACGAATATGTGAAAGATGGTGTATATTCTAAATATTAAGACAGTAACCCAGTAACCAGGTCGAATATCAACCTACTGTAAGAGTGCGCGAGGAAATGAACGAAAACATGAATTATTAAAAACAATACTTCCTACTAATTATTGATAATTAGTTTAATAACCGAGCGGTTAGAACTGCTCACCGCCGTGGAGGCTGGTCGGTCGACCATTATCCGTCGGAAACTCGGATGCGCGGAAATCAGATCGGAGCGAAGTTGTTCCACGTCGGCCTCATTTCTTAAAATAAATAAATGAAAATAATAATAAAACAATATAAGTAATAATACAACTAGAAACACCAGTATGGATAGTCTGTAGTCGTAGCGTTTTCTGTTCAAAATTGATAGAGCTTCTTGAGTTAGCGTGAATATTTGGTCAGTTTGATCTAGTTCGTGAGAGAGGTAAACTACTGAATTAGAAGTTTGAAAAGTTTGCTCACTTCAAATCGATAATGTGCCTGCGCGACTTGAGTATCTCCGAGGCAGCTATATCCGGCTGGTAATATTGGTTGTTACAGTACGACACCTCTATGTTTGGCTGGGAGTTCAACTGAAATACGCACATTAGTATTATTACTATATTAATATTATTATGCTACATTTTAACATAACACAGAGGTGGTATTGGTATCCCTCATAATTCACCTTTGTGGAACCGCATACAATATACTAATTTTGTCAGCATTTCCAGAGGAGATGAGCGAAATATTAACATTCATTGACTGTCGACGCTCGAACCGTTGCGAAACGAGATTATAAAATATTTATCGCAAATTGCAAGTAGTTGCACTCACGTCGAAAATGAATGCAAGGCCACTGATGTGTATCGCATCAATCTTGAGGAAATCCGTCGAATATATCGCCTTGTACCTGTAATGTTCATACCTCATTTGTATGAAAATTGACAAAATGAGGATGAATTGTATAACTAACCGGGTTTTCAACTGGGTTTTTCTGATAACCAAACTGGTTACTTGATATTCTAAAGAAAAATCTACAGATTCTTAAAACATAATAGAGCAAACACCCACCAATTTCTCTCCAACTCAAATTGAACCAGATACATCAGTCGGTTGGTTGAGGCACACACGCGCAGCTCGTTGGCTTCAGCCGAATTGACTCGAGGTGACGTAATCTGAAATTGTTGCATTTACATTACATTTACACTACATTAAATATAAATCTATAAAATAATAAATATGAATCTATAAATTGTATTGACTTCTCTTCAGAATCGACACTTTGTAGTTTGGAGAAGCCGGTTGTAATCAACATTTTGTTGCTCGGTTTCTACGGTAAAGGTAAATCCCATTTCCCTTACGCCACAAAGAAGTGAGAATAGAATAGCAACAGCCAATAACGTAACAGTATTGCTTGAAATCGTCTATTTCTAAGGAATTGGCACTAAACTATAGAAAAACGAACAAAATTTGTACTAACACGAAATTTCCCGATCGCCATGCATGCGAAGTAGATACCGGAGCTGATGGGCGCGGGTGTCCTCGGGCGTTCGACGTCAACCGATTCAGAATCGAGGGAATCGGCGAAGTAAGGACTGGGCGCACTCAGGGACGATGCTATAAAAGAAAGATATTAGAAAGTTGGAAAAACTGATGGAAAATACAGTTAAGTAGGAGATGAATTAAGTGAGATTCAACTCTTAGAGGAGAATACAAAGTGTCGAAGGGAGAAAATTGAGAGATCAAAACAAAGGTGTAGTATCTCCCGCCTGCTTGTCGAGAAATTACAACAACATTAAAAGTAAAAGAAAATAAATAAAGGCAGGTGCAAACTTGAGTGGCGTCAAATCAGCAGCCTGGCACTGTCCTGATGCTATATGATTACAAAGACTTTGTGGGTGAATAGACTGGAAAAATTATCAAAGATCAAAGTACAAATTCACCTCGTGTTAGAGTTCCGGGTAGGGATTTTCCATGTTTCATTGCCTTCCGATACTTTCTGGCTGGATTACACTGCACCCTATCAGTCACTGGCAACTTCTGGAACAAACATGAATGGTGAACTGTAATAGAACCCGTTTGAAAAACCATCAAATGCATTCCCAAAACAAGCCTATACGGCAAATATTGCCCTATCCCACTGTTTTTGTAGTTTGAACCTACAACTTTACGGGCGGGGGTCGGAATTAAACTACAATTAAGGTATATCATTGCCTATAACATGGGTTGCAAATCAGGCATATCACAAAAACAAACCTTAACTGGGCAACCGTCGGTCATACTGAGAAGAATGCGCAGCTGTCTGAATGTCATCTTATTGAGCAGGAGATTACGGTACTCGAAGACCTGGTTCTCAGTTAACTGAAATAAAAGACGTCAGTTGGCTTTTACACCTCTTACCATGTTCAACGAGAGATAGCAGACTAGATAGCCACTTTTTATGGCAATTGACAAACTGGAGAAACATTACAATTATCATATATAATCAATTGGAAAACCCGCGTAGAGTTCGATTTTGTTTAAGTTTATCAATACCACTGTTTGTAGTTTGATCGTAATGAAAAGTTCACCAGTGGCGGCGGTTATCGGGATCAAACTACATGCTTTCTCCGTGATTGACTATGACAGTTAGTTTAAACGGTAACAGGAATTCAGTTTCAGGTATCAGGTTACCTGCCGGACTACTCAAGTAACCTGAAAAGTAATACCAAAAAACAGTTAGACAAACAATTGGTCATAATACATGTGATACTGGAAGATGCTCACCCCATATACATTGTCTATTTTGTCCATGATCGACTTTGTCTTGGCCTGTTCGGCGGGTGCTTGACAGGCTGTAGATCGTCTACGAATGTGATGGTCGGCCGGGAGATTCCGAGCTTTCTGTGAACGGCGACTGGCAGTGCCAGCTGAATTTGTCGTGGAGCCTGCAACAACAACCAATGACCATATTATACAAAACACCAACAGGTGGTAAAAAAAGCTGTGGCTGTATTCACCAATCCTCGAAAAGCTAAAATATATTCCCGCGGGAAGGTGGAGCATGAAAATAGTGTGCTGGTGAGGAGGGTCCAGAGGCGCGGGAAGCTTTTTTATCTTCCCGCGACATTGGTGAATACTGCCACAGAACTACTCTACCATACTACAGGAACACTGTCCGAATATACAGATGACTGAGAGAAACAGGCTCCCTAGCGCTATTTCTGTGTCAGTGGAACACAAATATACAAAATATCAACGCGTTCATATGTGTGCCTGTCATCAACACTCAACACTACGGTGCTCCGAGATCCTCATATGCCAAGCGGCGAGGAAAACAAGCAATGAAAAACCATTTTTCGTCATTTTACGTTAAAAAACCAGTTACTTACGTAGGTGACCTAAAAAGGATTACCGAAACGGGTTAGGTTAACCCGGTTAGATATGGAATTCACCAATCTAAAAATCATACGTCATACCTTTCGAAGTGATTCGATCATTCTTCATCAATGCGACTGAAGGCGAGGATGAGGAGGAAGCACAGCCTCTTCTCTGGCGGAGCACCATCACCGAGTTCCCACTTCTACTCTGTAAACAAAATTATATGGACTCTTTATTCAAATCTTTGTTGTAGTTCGATCTCGCTACATTTTGAGGTGAATTCTATATCTAACCGGGTTTTTAGGTAACCTAACCATTTTTTGGTAACCTATTTTTGAGGTTACTTCAGTAGGTAACCTGGAAGTAACCTGAACTTGAAATCCGGTTACCGTTCAAACTAACGGTAAAAACCACATTTCGCGTTAGAAAAACAGGTAACTGGTTTTTCATTTTAGGTTACCAACCGGTTACCTACTGAGGTAACCTGAAAAATAGGTTACCAAAAAAGGGTTAGGTTACCTAAAAACCCGGTTAGTTGTAGAATTGGCCACATTTTGATCAACTACTAAGACAGCGGGATAATGTAACATACACCGTATATGCGCTTTCAAACTGAATGGATCCGAGAAACATAGTATCTGGAAGTATCTCACAGGCTAGCCAACATTCATGACTATGAATAAGCTATTGGAGTAACTTACCGTTGTCAAAACAACGCTAGTTTCAAAAGATGACATTCACAGCCAAATCTAGTTATATTAGTGTTTGAATAAAATTAACTTAAGAAGTACCAACCTGTTCGGCTCTCCTAGATATTTCCGGACATGAGACGCTCGCACGTACACCGTCGACTTCCTCATCCTTCTGTAATAGATACCCGTTTGGTTCGATTGAAAACGTTTGGTTGGATTGGAAATGAATTTACACAAGCCAGCAGGGTGTCACTTAAAACGAGGTGACCAACAACATAATACTGATCAAAGAGTCATAGTGTGAAAAACTTGGTACTAAAACTTGAATAAACCTCAATTTTCGCAACTTATAACCTACTTTAATTGCAAGCACGCTCTACCACCAGCAATTGTATCTAACCATACACTCGTCGACATTTATTCCAATTATTTGAGTATTCATAATGTCGAGCAAGTAACCGTCCTACCTAGTGGTGTAAAATATGATGAATAAAAAACTAACCGGCAGCCTCAAGGCAGCACTCCTTTTGTGGACGTACTTGTGCCGAAGGGAAATGCCATCCGCGGCAGGAGCAACCATACCCTATAAAGACGAAAAGAATAAATAAAGACACAAAAAAATAAAGAGAAAATTATCATGAATATTGAGAGAAAATTCAAAAAATGACCCATTATCAATTACCTAAAATTATGGGCGGTCCGAACAGCATCGTGGGTGGTCCGGGTTTGGGTGGTCTGCTTACCGGTGGAGGACCTTAAAAGGGATGTTGAATTTGGCGCTGTTTTGAAACAATTCTGATTGGATTTTTACCATAAAAAATTCAAGCAGGTTGCAACATAAACAATAGATATATATACTTCAATTTTTATTAACCACAATCACGACACAACAGTACTGCATTTGAATATTTAGCGAGAATCGAAACAAATAAATAAAACTACCCGAATGCACAATCTAACCCGCTACGCTAAATCTTTCATTTCGTTACGAAAAATATCGAACATAGTGATTTTCATGTGATATAAAGTAAAATATACCCCTCATGCAAATTTATACATTTTGATCATCGCAAATGTTCCAAAACACAATATTTAGTGTAAACATGGTGTGTAAGCATGTGTACAATCAAATATTAAATAAAACTATATACAAAAAACTCGAACATATGAGTCTAGATAACAATAAACAAACGGACATGTGAAATGCTTGTATGGAAGGCTACAACAACTTCGTTGTAGTTTGATCTACGAATTTTGACCAGAAGCAGTGGGATAAAACTACAAATACAAGGAATAGAACAAGATACAGCCTACACACATGCTTCAAGAAATGAGGGAATCCTAGATGTGATACTGGATCAACTGAGTTCAAATCCACTTTCTGCATGAATGGCATATCTCAGCTTTGCAAGCAGGACCGACTTCTTACTGTAGTTCGGCAACTTCAACAGATTGAAACAAGTCGACGCTGAAATAAGACCAAAATTTATGTACTCAATCAACATTGACGGTTATTATTTTCAATGTCATAAAATCGATTTTTTCCCTATCAGTGAATTAAAAATATAAAAGGTATGGTTACACTCCCAAAGTCTGCCGTATCATGTACAGTTATTTCAGTGTATAATTCACTAGGAAAAAAAGCGTCGTTTCACAGTGTTTGCTACAAAAAAAGAGTGTGTATGTCACGGAGACGCAGACATACAGTCTGCGCAAGACGGCCAATTCTACAACTAACCGGGTTTTTAAGTAACCTAACCTTTTTTTGGTAACCTTTTTTTAAGTAACCTGAAACTAAAATCCGGGTACCGTTCAAACTAACGGTAAAAACCACGTTTTGCGTTAGAAAACAGGTAACCGGTTTCACAGTTTAGGTTACCAACCGGTTACCTACTGAGGTAACCTGAAAAATAGGTTACCAAAAAAGGGTTAGGTTACCTAAAAACCCGGTTAGATATAGAATTCACCGCGCAAGACCGATTTCTCTCTCTCCTCTGTATCTCTCTCTCTCTCTCTCTCTCTTACTATCTCTCTCTTTCTTTTTCATCATTTCTCTCTGAAATTCAGGCAACCAGCTGCAAAATAGACTCAGCAGTACATGAGTCCTCGAAACGCACCAGTCGGCAATCTTGTGACCGAGTGGCTTTTTCGAAGAGCCAGAAATCCACGAACCACACTCCCGAGGGTGTCGCCTTGATCCTAGAAAAAAAAAACAGTATCTATCACATTTCAGATTTTAAGACATTGTAAATGCATTTCGCATTATTGATCGATGTGATTTTGAACTCTGTCAACTTCGCGTATAGGAGTTGACCACTCTCGTGTTGTAGAGTTGTCGTTTAATCGGGAAACACAGCAGAGCTTTCGTATTACGCTCAAAACGTACCGGGATGAAGCCATCAACACAGCAGAAACAGTGCCTACTACATTGAGCGCTTCCTATCCCCAACACTAAATGCCATGTTGATAATTGTCAAGTTACCTGATCATCTGATACTTCCACACATCGTATTGAAAAAGGTGGTTCTAGGAACGAGAATCCAAGAACGGGTGGTTTCGAGCAGCTGGTCACAAACTGAAACAAACTAGATCACAAATGCCAGAGTCCGTGAAAAATCTGTTTTTCGAATTTCTATCCCAACTACTTTCTAGTTCATTTAGTTAGTCCTAAATCTAAAAACTGAGAAGTCACAACTTACAAGTGTTGCATGCTGACCACACTAAAATTCTGATCATCATCATCTATGCAATCTCCTATTGTCATTATTCTCTGATGAGCGAGTGGTACATTCTTCAAATGAAGAAAAATGAACAAATAAATAAATAAATGAATCACCTTCAAGAACAGTCTTCGTTCCTCAATGGTGAACTCATTCTGTATGATGTCCCAAAGCCATTTTATGAGCCGGTGACTGCCATGAAATCCGCCATAGTACTGCACGTGCCGCTTCATATCCGCTACGTCAATATCACTGAACATTGAAAATGTACATATTTCGCCAAAAAAAAGCAACAACCCCACAATCTAAACAAAAACTACTGCTATAATATTGTTTCGAATAAATATAACATGAATAATGAATAAATATAACTCGATTGCGTTGCAGCTACACACCCTCTTCTACTAAATGTCGTGTTTTCTGTTTTTTTCGTTGCACTCCTGAATTGCGAGCCGCGACGAAAAATTCGATCGAGTTAACCGAGAATCTTGGATCGAAGTTGAGGTAGCGTGATAGATACCAAAGTTTGCACAATAAAACTGAAGCATAACTATAAATCTTAAAATATTCCTAAAAAAATGTTATGTGCCTGTAAGATAAGCCCGAACGTACCAGTTCTGTCCACTGATCAGGAACTGAATCTCGTGCGGCGCGAACAGGGACAGCCATTGAGAGTTGATTATCGATTGGAATCCGCTGACAAACGACTTGCACTGCTGCTTCGTTTCGCCGAACACACGATGATGCGCCATTCGGTGCACGTAGTCGATTCTGTAGATTCATTTAGGTAAAACAGAGTAACTAAAGTTGACCGAAAATATACGAATATCTTATTATTACATCACTTAAATGTAGGCTCTACCAATTATTGGGTTCGCCTTCGCCAAATCAGGTGCATGTTGTTCTATCCCGTTGCGTTTGTAATTTGATCCCGTTGCCTTGTGCGACTTACAAGCGAACATCAGTGAATAACTGAGTGGAATGTACCGTACTCCACATAAATCAGCAAACATAATTCAGCAATCAGAACTATTGAATTCAGAAATTGCAAATTGCAAGCTACAACTATTAATTGAGTTCTCCGAGTAACACAAATACGAGTAAAAATAACCACTCACTTGTTTTCATTGGTCACCTGAACAGTACGACCACCGGGTATGAGATCCGTAGTGACCACCTGCAAACACATTTGTATAACTGACCAAACTATTGGTTGACCCATCTACAGTGCGCTCAACACTGGCATCTACGAAAATCTGAGACAGAGGTTGACTTTCATTTCAACAGTAAGCAGGCCATCAACGAAAGCGAATAACTGCCATAGTTCATGATTTGAAACAATTCAACACCGGTTTTTATCTGAAAAGTGTTATACTACAACGAGACCACAGTTTAGTTCATTTTTAAACCATATCAAACCCATATATTCAACTTTCAAATCATAACTACACCGCATTCACAAATTCTTTTCCATTCCATTCCATTCCATTCCATTCCATTCCATTCCATTCCATTCCATTCCATTCCATTCCATTCCATTCACAAACCGAACACCCCCATGGCAGATATCGTTTACATTTATTACAAAAACAAAATCAATACTCACCTTTCCCAGATAGTCGTCATCAGTCGAAAACGTGAGAGCCAGGTCCTCGATATCGCCCTCGTATCGTTTTACAAAAGTCAGATTTTTGTACAATTCCGGATCCAACTGCGCCAATTCATCGAAAGCACAAAGGCGACGATCGCCCAGAACCTAAATGGCCACGTTATTAGCTTGAAACTCAAAATAACTGTGAATGAATCAACAATCTCAACAACCGGAAGTTCAAGCGAAAAAGCTTGATTTTGAATATAACAGACCCCACTGGTAAGTGTTTTGATACCAACTAACGCCACTGCTTTATTCTACGCTGAGTGTTTACGGGCCAATTCTACAACTAACCGGTTTTTCATTTTAGGTTACCATCCGGTTACCTACTGAGGTAAACTGGGTTACCAAAAAAGGGTTAGGTTACCTAAAAACCCGGTTAGATATAGAATTCACCGTGTTTACGTACGAAAATCAACCAAACTCACCGCAGCCAACAAGACTGGCGCCAACTGCACATCGACCACGATTCCCTCGAACACCGCCTTCCCCAACATTCTACCAACAAAGTGGAAGAGCGCTAGATGATCTTGTTGAAAATATGACGTAGCCGATGGGTACAACACGCCGGAAGAGGTACTCTGAAATGGTTTATTCGAATAATGTTTTCCTTATGTTTTTTTTTTCATTTCATGTTACAGAACGAAAACAAGCTACAGTGAATTCTATATGTAACCGGATTTTTTGGTAACCTAACCGGTTTTTGGTAACCTATTTTTCGGGTTACTTCAGTAGGTAACCGGTGACCTGTTTTTCTAACGTAAAATGTGGTTTTTACCGTTAGTTTGTTTGGTAACCGGATTTAAGTTTTAGGTTACCTACCGGTTACCTGTGAGGTAACCTGCAAAAATGGTTACCAAAAACCGGTTAGGTTACCTGAAAACCCGGTTACATATAGAATTGGCCCAAGCTACACACAGTGAAACACCACAACTTTTCCTTAAGATCACTCAAACAAATCAGAATGACCCCCGTATAACATAGTAAGTTGACTTCCCCCGATCTGTCAGGGAGCATCAGGGGGGAAAATTTTCTCAGCGTTTTCTGGGGTGAAAGGGGGATAAATCAGAGGTAAAGCAGGGTGAAGACGGGGTGAAATCAGGGAAATGTCAGAGAAGTGTCAGAGAAATTCAAAAATGTTGATTTCCCACTTTTTTCACTATAATCTATTAGCAGAGTCGTATACCTACACATTGTGAAGTTTTGGTGTCATTTCCTTGAAGATAACGGTCAAAACTGTGTTCTGCCGCACTTTCGAGAAACCCCGTACAAGATACGGCGCAGCCAGGGGTGCGGTTGTGCGCAACTCGTTCCTGGGTTTTCCTCCCAGGTCCGCCATAATGGTGGGCAGCTAGTCGCGCTACTGACTAGTGAATACTTGTGTTCGCTTCAAAATGGTGCGTGTCGCTTATGTGTACCTTAATGGTATAAATAGACGAAGTTAGTTAATTTATTCATTCTCATTTCCAGTCCATAAGCGATGCGTACCTAACTGTATCATATAGTGTGTTGTTGTTCACAGGCCTCCTTTCATAAAAATACCTACCAAACCAAGGTATTGATCGGTGACCTCTGTCTAATCGGCCACTGTTGAGACAGTTATTGGCTACCCTTGGAGACTTTCGCTAGTTTACATCTTGTATCCCAGCCGCAAGAGAGTCGAGGACAGGGCAATTTCCAATTTTTGACGCGCGTCCCTTTTGCACGAGACTCAGCGATTCACTCCCTGCGAGCTTTTGTTCAATACAGACTAAAAACCACGTCCAGTATTGTAAGAGAACCAACTCAAGGGGCACACGTGGTGAAGATGGGGACTCTCCTATGATTCTGCTGTGCCTTAAATCCTTATGACCCGATGACCGAACCCGTGACCCACGAGGGGAGGAAGGGGGGATTTTACCCTGCCCCGGCAGGTGCCCACCGTGTTTGTGGCCCGTATGAGGAAATATATATAAATCGTTTCAGCTCTGTTGAAAGTTGAAAGCGCACCAAAACATTCGAAAAAAGTTAAACTTTGATTAGATGTTCAAGGAAAGATTTCTTATTTCTAATTCTTTTTGAAAACACTTTGTTTTCTATTGAAGAATAATAAGTGTAAATAGATTCATCTAATCTGAGGAGCATCAGTTGGACAATTTTTGGAGAAGTTCATTCCCACTTTATGTTAACAATTCACCGTAAATATTATCAAAGTAAGAAATATTTCTGAATGTTTATAAAAAAAATTGCTCAATTTTTCTCTGAAATTTCCCTGATTTTTCTCTGAAATTTCTCTACTTTTTCCCTGATTGCATACCATTTGCCCCCGGTTTCGCCTTTTCCCATATCCGAATATGGACAGGGGCAAAATAGGGGGCAAATGGGGTGCAATCAGAGAAATTTCAGGGATAATCGGAATTCAGTGAAACTGCAGAATGACCCGAGTAACCAAATTTTTGTACACCGCCTAAATCCCGACAGCCCAAGTAAGATGTACACTTATCTTCAAATCACTCACCGCGAATAGATTGAGCGACGGTGTGAAGACCTGCTTCATGGTCAGCTCAAGAAACTCCTTGAAAACGCCATCCTGGTCGATTCCGGCCTCCTCCAGTCCCTGAAAAGAAGAAAAATTCAAATTATGCATGGGATGACAATTTCAAAATCAATACCGAAACTCTGGTCACCTTGTCTAGATAGCCAGCAAAAGCAGCAAACAGACTCTAGTTTGAACTACTTTTTAGAGTTTCTTTTCCCCATTCGAGATAATTGATCCACTTTAACAGTATTGGTAATTGGTACCTCAGGGTTGTGCGATTGTGACAATAGTCATAGACCAAACTTAATGCCACCCGAAGCAATGAAACATACCTGTTCGTTGACAAACTTGACGCGAATCGTATTCTTCAATGTGCGCGGACTCAACAGAGACAGTTGGCGATAACCGTCTTCCACGATACGATTTCGCACTACGGTAATCAGGGCGGCGGGAGCGGCAATCGCACACTGGAAACACATAAACTACAACTGTGAATGATTACGTTAAAATAGTTAAACTTGAAAGTGGGAATGCCAATATACCAAGAGTTGGAATGATGGTGTTTGACTTAAAAAATTATAACATGGAAGCTTTCTTATTTTCTAAAAATTACAGTTGACTAAACACAGAAGAACTACAGACCATGTTCGATTGTCGTTCTACATGGGGTGGGTTCGATCCCGGACCGCTGCGGTATCGAACTGGCAGACCGAATCGGGTAACATAAATGCTACTCATATCTATTTACACCCTCTACCGAGACAGTCCTTCTACGGTTAATATCAAAACTATGTAATTGTAAATGATTCAGAATAAATAATAAAACGAAAAGAACGGTCACTACACAAATTATATTTATTAAATACATCACGCACCTTCTCGTCGCCAATAAACTTCCGGAACAATAGCATTCTCTCTCGGAGTAGAACACAATGACTGAGTTTCTCGATCAACAGCAGTCCGCGAGCGGTCTTCTTCTCAAACTCACTGATGATCGCCGGACTCTTGACGTCGCTGAAAAGGGGGGACTACGAAGTGAAAAAGCTGATACCTTTCAAGAATATAGTACAAAACTGTGAATATGTAAATATGTAATAATACAAACTGTCGTGTAATGTTGTGGCATATTAGCTCACAACACGTGTTCTACGAAAAAAAAACTCTATGCAATTCAAATACGTGAACATTCGTGATTTTGCATCTGAAAACGTGAAATATTTCAAATGTTGGCGAACCGGCAACTCATCTCATAGTCTTGTGGTTTCCTAAAGGAATAAAGGAATGCGTATGAAAACTTACGGGCTGAGCCAAAATTTGGCATCCGATATAAATCTATGACGACAGTCTCTCGAGTAGAGTACAAGTAGAAGGTGGTGTATTGATCCAAACAGGGTACCTTCACAGCCTTCGGCAGCTGAAAACAGTATTTTGTTCTAATTTTTGAACTTTACAAAGATTCGATTAATTCGAGTTCGAAAAATAAAGTTTAGGTGTTCAATTGAGAATACAGACAGACTTTTCCGAGAATCAATACTTCTTCGAATCAACTGCTCACGGTACCCATTCAAATATGAGGATTCCTTGAAAGAACAAAGCTGATTCTCCTCGGTCACAACCTTGTGAGGATTCTTATTTACAATAATGGTATCTCAAACAAAATTTATTGTATAATTGATTATAAATTATAAGCTTGCAAAGGTAAAGGTAAAGTGAAATATTTCACGAGCACCTGCACCGGCCAGATCATCGTTGACAACCAGCCACAAACACACTATCAAATTAACTTACTGGTCAGTCCTGTCCAAATTGCTCGAAAACAGAACCAATTGCAGAACTTGGCTATGCGAACGAGGTCCGTGAGGGCGAATGGAACTCCCTTCTCATACATTTCTTCCTCGTCGAGAATACTGTAACAGCTCGAATTCACATGGATATAACATAGACCGCCTTAAGAATGTACACTCATGTGTCCAACAAAAAAAGCGCAGTCCACGAAATGTCATTCCCCTTGCAAAGAAAACACAACCATGTTTCAGGTTACTGAGTAGGGAACCGGTTGGTAACCTAAACGGAAAAACCGGTTACCCTTCAACCTAACGGAACATATGGTTTTATTGTCAGTTTCAACGGTAACCAAATTTCTGTTTAGGCTACTTTCAGGTTACCTACTGAGATAGCCTGAAAAATGAGTTGTTGTCAAAACTAGATAGATATAAAATTGGTTGTAACGTTGGCATGCCGGATATACTCACGAGATGACCGACGCGGCGGCTTCCGCGAACAATTGTAGCGGGGCTGCATGCGGGCTGTTGGGCCGCGTCACGATTCGCAGGGCCGAAGTCAGAGGCGACTGGTCCGCGGATGCCGCCACACTGCCCCATCGAACCAGATACGCCCACAGCTGGCGCAGAATTTGGTCCTTGTGACAGATGCCTGTAAATTATGGTCCGTGAAACCCGTCAGATACCGCTAGCAATCCAAGCTTCTAAACTACTGCGCTACTTTCTGATACGCCCATACTATGTCTACTACTGAATTATACCCACTACCCAAATAAATTCGGAATCAGGCCTCCTGTCTCATGAACTTGGGGTATTTTTGGAATGAAGTGAAATTTGATGTTTTAACCGTGAAACGGGTGGTTTTTGAGGAATAGTCAGAAAGTGCATATTTATTTGTTTAGCATGCCTTGTCCCTCAAACACACAAATTGACCTAAAAAGTCACCTGATATAATACCACTCTTCAGGTGCTGCATAGAAGACATTGCCGACACGTACAGATTGCAAACGATAGCCGTCAGGGTTGGCATGGCCTCGGCGGCATGGCTGTCAGCTTCGGACGAATTGCCGCCACCCAGTCGCTTCCACAACTCTGAATACGTTCATACTCCGGTAAAGTTGTCCAAAAAAGCGAGAACAGTTGAAATAACAGTGTCCCTTACCGTGAACATTAGACTGTTTTCAACGATTGAAAGTTTCACATAATTATATATATATAGAAACGGGTTCACTTTCTAGCATAGTCACCTTGCTGATGTGTGAACACGGTCATCACTATGAAATTGCGTGAAATGGTGTGGAAGTTACATAGATGATATCCAACGGCTAGTCAATAGGGTGGAAGCGATTGTACAATCAAAGTACAAAATTGTCCAAGTTCTCACTCGAAAAGGCTACTCCCAGATCCTTGCTGCTATCGTGTGCTCCCTGTTTCGTTGACTCGACCCCAGCTAGTGCCAGTCCGAATAGTCCGGAAACAATTCGACTGCTCCACAGCAACTTCAACTGACGAACCACCACCTTCAATGAGCCTTCCGTTCTGGAAAAATAAATGAAAATGTTATACCAAACATAAAAAACTTTTACACATTTTTGTTGATAATCAGTTTGTCCACCTGGTTTGACAATATCAGTCACAGATATTGAATTACTATCAGCGAAATTTACTAATACATTTTTGCAAATCTGTGATTACCAATCAGATTTATCGACTGTACTTTTCCTTCTTTCCGGAACGACAACAATTATTCTCCACTGTACTCGGTACTTACTCATGGAAACCACTTACTTCGTATCAATGGGTAATCGATAATGTCCAAATATCGGATGCCAGTGGTTGTGACTGGACTTCTCGCCCGGTCGAACCGCAAACTCCGTACATTGAGCCATGGCGACACCGAGAAACCAGGTCCAGTCGATTATACGCTGCTTCGTGGTCTGAACAGATTACTGAATCAAATCAAATGTATATTTACCAAGTGTTTAACATTTTAACGCTTTTGGCGGTACTGGCCGAACTTCAACTCTGCTCGCACACAAACTTTCCCAGCTCTGACTTTTTCTCTGACCCTAACTTATGACCTCTGCATCATAACAAGCAAATAATGGCCGTTTTATCACAAATCGTAAATCAAAATGTATTACCTCTTCATCCAGGTATCCGAGTTGAATGACATTCCCCATGAGGTTGATGGTGCGTTTCGGTTCCATTCGCTCCAGCAACTCTGGCTCATCTCGCATACATGTCAGGACTCGGCCGAAAATACCAGAAGACAGAACGCTTTCTGTTGTCTGAAACGCCATCAGAATGCTGTTTTGGTCAAAAATAGTGGGACCAAACTGCTTGAAGGCCAAAAAATGATGTTAAAGTAGGCCGATTATTTGGACCAATCCCGTGTCAACGGTCCTTTGAACTGCAATTGAAAAACGTATTGCAGTTTAAAGGACTGAAGCGTTGGGATTGGACCACACAATCGTCCTTCTTCAAGGTTGAAATGAGCGGAAGCAAACAGCTGAACTGAAGAGCCATCGAAATAATGTTCAGGTTAGGATGGATGGAACGAAAATTATACGTTCTGGTAAAAAAAATAGAGGGAAAAGGTGGTGTTGACCTTGAATACCAATCTGACAGACACGAACTGAACACTGACCTTTTGAGACAAATGAAGAACGAGAGCCGGGCAGGTGAGAACCCTGAAAAAATATTACAAGTTACTATGTATATCGTGTATATCGACAGTAGATTGTACATACTTCAACTTATCATTCACAGAGATGCATCAAAGGAGAGAGTCACTCATTCAAGGCGAAGGACCACATAAGTCATTTATGTTCAGATAAAAATGAGCGGCACCAAACTACCAAACAATACTACGTTGCTACGTTTGACGAAAATCGAAAATAGCTTTTTCTTCATTCGCACATAACGTTTCTTCGAAACATAGGCGTGGTGATTTTGTTGCCCACAGAAATTGATTGAAAATCGGGTGTTTCATTTGGGCAGCCAAACTACAAAACTACAAAAATCAACTTTTCATTCAAATTGTTGAAATTAGTTCAAATCTGTTGTTGTTCAAATTAGGGTAGTGCAAAATCCCCATTTGAAAGAAAATTGGGTAATATAATGAGGAATCCAAAAAAGTCGCCCTACGTCTGCTCCAAAACAAAAATCCCACCTTGTGATGAAGAGCGGGAGAAGATGGTTAGCACCGCCTTCCCGCAGAGGCCGGAATACCACGGAGAAAAGAGCGTTCAACGCCTCGATGCTGATCAGGGGACGGTGATCATTACAAGCAAGGAATATGGAATTCTGTCAAAAACGAACTATGAGAAAATTAAAAAAATTAAAATTAGCGTATAGGCGGTGGTGTTATATTCAAGTGCCATAAACGAATATCAACTTTATTTATAAACTAGACTAGACAACGAAGTATTGGTGGTGCTAGTCCCTATCTGTTATTGGGATCGCTCTAGAATGTGAAGTCAAGTCAACGACTATCACGTATTCTCACTAAGTTTGAAAACATAATCCGGTACATTTGAAATTATCTCAGATATTATGTGATGGTCGATCGATCGACTCAAACTTGGTCAATTGAACAAACGTGGTGCCGAAAAATTCCTGTCATGGAGTGAATATTTCCGTTTATTTGTTGAAATTTGACTATTTCCATCTTTCAAAAGGGAGAGGGTCGTATTTGACTCGACGTCAAACCATTTTCTACCCGCCCCTGGTAGCGCGTACGTTCGCTCAAACTATGTTCAATTAGATTAGAAATTATAGACTGACCGCTAAACGTGTATAGTTGCCATCGGTGTAGAGTTCCGTATTCATTTTCTGACACAGGCCGTTGAGTATTACTTGGACCTGTAACGAAATACAGAATAACACACTGCATAGATCCAAAAACTCCCAGCGTAATTTGATAACAAGTAACAAACTTTCCTACCTGGCTACCAAAATGAAAAACGTGCTACAACTGATGCACTTTTCGTATCGATTGTTCTCATTGACAGAAATCCTATTCACGTGTGTCGAAAATCTCAACTTTTACACATATCTTTTGTTTAATAGTACTGTGAAAAATTCTATATTCGAATGGAAGAACGAACAATATCGGGCCAACTCTACAACTAACCGGGTTTTTAGGTAATCTAACCCTTTTTTGGTAACCTATTTTTCAGGTTACTTCGGTAGGTAACCTGGAAGTAACCTGAAACTAAAATCCGGTTACCGTTCAAACTAACGATGAAAACCACATTTTGCGTTAGAAAAACAGGTAACCGATTTTTCATTTTAGGTTACTAACCGGTTACCTACTGAGGTAACCGGAAAATAGGTTACCAAAAAGGGTTAGGTTACCTGAAAACCCGGTTAGATATAGAATTCATCCCAAAATATCGCTACCTGTGGAACGCCACGGACAAGTGACCAGGAATTAGCTGAGCTGAATATAATGAGAAAATGAATCAGAGTCTGCCATCGTTTGACTTCCGATACCTTGGAACCCTGCAAAGCGAACCCATAACTATAGAATTTCCCCACGCAGACAAATGGTTCTAATCGTTTTATCTGGAAACCGTGTTCCAAATCTTTTGATTCTGTGGCCATATCCACCATTGGTTTTCCCTTTTAGGGTCCCAGGAGCCTCGGAGAAGAAGAAACTCTCAGTGTATACTGTTAGTCAATCGCACAGTCACGTGAAACATGTTAAACACAGCAGAACTCAGAAACGTGCAATGGCAAAGTGCACGATTCCTCATTAGAATGCTAACTTCACGTGACTATTCAATTTAGTTATATACGGTCACTGATGTCATTCATAGTTCGAAAACATTGAAGCGGATACGCTCTTTGCTCCTTCACAAAAACAAGACTAGAAGGAATTAGGAATATAAAAACTCACCGAAATTTCGGACAGCAACCTCGGCACATATCCAATGATGGTGGATATCAGCTTATTGCCACTGGCTATAGTGTCTTTTGCCAGGAAAATGGTGGCGAAATTAGTCTCCTTTGGAGAATCCATAGATAGAATGAGAAGACGACAGTAGGATGTGAGAATCTGGAATGTCGAGAAAGTGGTCGAAGAGTTTACAGCTAAATTACACATATAGGGTTCGCTCTTTCCAGCGCGAGCGTATATACAACGGTTGTTCCACTTCTGTTTGTAGTTTTATCCCCCTCTCTCAAAATTCGTGAATTACGGAGTGTATTGAGATCAAACTACAACGACGTTTTCCTTATAAATCGAGATAATTTGAAAGACAGGAGGAGCAACTGAGTCGCTCGAAAGTATCGGAACGGAGACAAAACTTGTTATTTTCAATTCGGGTATAACTACAAAGGTTGTTGATCACTTGATAGTTATGGGTAGAGAGCGTGCAAAAGTTAATGGAAAAAAGATCAAACGGCCGGTTAATTAAAGCACCTACGATCTACAAAAGTAAAACCAATGCATGGAAATTAGAAATGGAACTAACCTCAGCATCCTGTGTCAAATCAATATATTTAATCAACCATTTCCCATGCCTTATAATATCAGCGACAGGTAAGATAGTTTTACCCGTCTTATCCAAATCATCGAAACACGAGAGCTCGTTTTGAACTGCTTCCCTAAAATGTAAATAGAATAAGCAACGTCGCATAACAGCTTATCAACCGAATGGAAACCTCATCAGGCGTTATTTCCTGATATCTTAAAAACTAAAACTACTAGCTAAGCAGAACATCTGAGAATTTGGCGCCGTGCCCATGAATTGCGAGGTAATTTTTCATCAAGGTAGAGTTTTGAAAGAAATACTTTCATACAGCAGCAAGGTTGTCCGAATTGTCAGAAAAATTCGAAAAACCGTCTACTTTTTAGCCGAAAAGATAAAAATCGGTCTACTTTTTTGGAAAAATCCTAAATTTTCACGTGTCTATATCTAAAAACGGATTACTTTTTGTCGCTCAGTCAGACCTTACTGGTGTATGAATACTTTGCACGAAACATAAGTTTTATATGAAGAGCAATTCTCCAAATTTTCATTGACACGCTGTCAATGTTTCAAAGGGAATAAACAAAACTATATATCGGCTGTTAACTGAAACCGCAAGTATATTTTTCGATTTTTTTGTCGAAACCCATTGTCGAAAGTGTAAATGGTAACGAGTCCATTCTATTCCAAACTCTGTTTCGAATAATAGCAGAAACTTATAATAAACTGTCACTAACCTGACTTGTAGCCGGAACTTTTGTCTAGCTAGATAACCTCTGACCAGAGGCTGTAGTTTCACCGCTAACTGTTCGGATACATCTACTTCATCCATGACTGGTCAGGAGCATACTGTAGTTCTCTATAAAATCAGAATGACATAAATCACGTATTGATGATCGTTGTCAATAAAGCAAACATTTACCAAGTGCTTTGACACATCGAAGGGCAAAATATATTTCCGGAACAAAGACCGAATGACCGATATGAATGGATTGAAAAAAATCAATATTTGAAACAATTTATTAGAGCAGGCAATATTACGCTGAACAACGTGTGAGATTCGTAATCATTAAAGCAAGCATATGGCAAGGATTGAGACTGAATGTTAATGAGATTTTCCAATGACTAGCAATTAGTATGATAAGTTAAACAATATAAGCTACAACCTACATCCTACAATATAAACTATTGTTAATCGGGTCCAATTTTGAAAGACAGATTAATAATAAAATTGATAGAAAATATGAAAGTAGGTTCTACTTTTGTGTGATTGAAATATAATATACATCTAATTACATAATGGCGTCAATTGAATTGGTCTTCAGGACTTCAAAAGAGAGAAATGAACAATAAAGGCTGATTTTGATATCAAAAACTTGTTATGTTACACTAATTATTAATTCTCAAAGCAATAGTATCCTAATGCCATGGTCAAAAGTATGATACATACAACGGGTTGATTTTAATCACGGATTGATGTAAAAACGTGAAAATTTGTGAAAAAGCATGGTTTTAGTGACGGACTAATGTAAAAAGTAAAAAACCTCATTTAAAATAGTAAATACGCGAAAATCTTTAAATAACATCATACTTCTGTATGTGTGTGGGAACCTTTGACCGTGAGTGTCTTGTCTTCCTCCGCGTTCAAACGATCGGTAGCAGTGGTGATTTTGGGACGCATCGAATTCATCACGATTGCTTGAGCCCGTTCATCCGCTAAAAAGAACTAAATGTTGACCTAACAACGCAAAACTTTATAGTCTTCTTATTGTAAATTTACGCTTTGTTCCAGAGCAGGAAAGGAATGACACTTTTTCTTTTTTTTCAACTGGCTATGTCTCATATACAGCAGAAACTATCAATTCATTAGTTATTCGCTTGAATCTACATGATATCATACTACCGTTACTACGTCGCTAGTTTGTCGACTGTACTTTCAAGACAAGCCATGAAGGCATGTAACTATAGAAAAGCAAAGACATGTTACAATATTTTAGTATGCAATAACATTTATGAGAAGTGCGAGTCAAACATTAGGATGTAATAAGAAACGGAATGAAAACGTTCTCTGCCGGACAACGTATTGATCCTACCTGTGGACTGCTTATTACTCTTGCTTCTCATCTTTCTCTTGGCCGCAATCAAATCGATTTGACGTTTCGTTCTCGGGATTCGGATGCGCATGAAGCAGCACACGAGTACAACTGAAAGGAATAACAAACAAAAGTCAATTATAAAGAAGAAACAAACACATTTCAGGACACCACCTTTTCACTCGTCTCAAACAAGCACATTGTACACCTTTTCTCATGAATCCAGTCTCCGTTCTCAGACAAAATGCATTTATCCATTCTCTCGTATTATGTTGGAGTTACAGTTGGTGATTCTGACTAGTTTGTCCGGGTCAAGAAAGGAAGATTCCTAGGCGCCGAACAAACGTACGCAGGTATCCATACCCCAGTGAAGATGTCCGAAAAACCAGAAAAAAGGACTACTTTTTCGGCGAAAACGAGAAAATTTTCTATTTTTGATGCGAACTCATCAATTTTCACAGGTTTAAATCTAGAAACACTCATTTTGGATTAAAAGGAAACTAACCCATAATAAGCAGTACTCCCGAAACGAGAGCAATCAGCATCCATAGTCGAAGTCCCGGTGCCACATGCTGATCAAGGGCCGACAATTGGCTCTGTGTATCAGATGTCATCTTTAGGACAGTAGGCAGAACTGTAAATATGAAAAATAAAAGTAATAAGGCTTTTCAAAAATTACAGTAGTATTTCCACAACTGATGTAACGGACACGTCAACATTCATAAATGTTTAAAATACCTCTAAATTATCAAAGCATAACTAAAACAGAAATGACAAAAACGAAGAGACTGAAGAGTGGTGGAAAGAATGATAAACGCAATCTTTTTGTATGTATAGGTTGTGCAGTTACAGTTGCGGATGGCAATAGAGTCAGTTGGGAAGGTGCCAGCTGGCTTTCAATATGAACTTTCAACTAAGTGAAAATCTCAAACCTAGTGGTTACGTATTAAACTTCTTGTTCTAAGACGGACAAACCATAGAGAACTATTAGAATTTCTTCAAATGGTCAGGTCCAACATGCTCGGCAGTTGCGGGTGGCAGTTAGATGGGTCAGTTGGGCAGGTGAAAACTGGGTTTCAATATCAACAAAGTGTAAGTTTCACCAAACAAAGCGTTATATTTTCGTATTGCAAATTTAACTTTGTTCTAGAATAGACAAAGAGTGGCACTTCAATAATTCTTTTAAATGGTCAGGTCAATATGTTCGGTAGTTGCGGTTGGCAGTTAGTTAGGTTAGTTGGTCAGCCAGATGGCTTTCAATATAAACTTTTAACAAAGTGTAAACCTAACAAAGCGCAGCTCGTGCTTTTACATATTAAAAATAACGCTTTGTTCTAGAACAGACAATAGTACTATTAGAATTTTTTCAAATGGTCAGGTCATAATGGTCGGCAGTTGCGAGTAGCAATAGAGCCAGTTGGGAGTGCCAACTGGCTTTCAATAGAAACTTTCAAAATTCTAAATCTTGCAAAGCGAAGCTCGTGCTTTTAACGTATTGCAAATTTCAAGTTGTTCTAGAACAGAGAACTTTTAGAATTTCTTCAAATGGTCAAGTCCAATATGTTTGGCAGTTGCGGGTGGCAGGTAGTTGGGTCAGTTGGGCAGGTGCCAGGTGGCTTTCGATATATGTCAAATGTCCACTAGGCCGCGGCTAATATGAAGGAACGACGCATCAATGAGTTTGCAATTATGCTATCTCAGCAGCTATAGGCACACTTATAGCGGACACAAAGAAAAGGTCCAATCGCCGAACATTAGAAAACGGGATTTGAATTTGTAAAACTATGCAAATTCGATGAAAACGGTAATAAAACCATTTATAATTTTCCACTAAAGAAAAGTTCGAGTTATCTCCATTTCAATAACTGGCTTGAAAAGAGTTTGAAGACGTGTTACAGCGCGTACCAGTAGTCTATATATGTTATATGATATATCACAATTCACAAGAAATCCAATTAATGAAGTTGCACCACAAGTTAATGAATGAAGAATCAGGAAACGAGCGGGACACAAATGAACTCAAGTAAATAGTCGGGCGATTATAAACACCTTCTTCACACATCCGAAAATAGGGCAACACAAAGTATTTATATATTTGGCAAGAGCAGCAAAAGGCAGACCCGAAAATATGGGTCATACGGAACAACATGTAACAATTATGCTAAAAAATTATGCAATGAAGAGTAAAGTTATTTGAACATATGAACATACAAAGAAAAATCTCTCAAAAACCGAGAGTTATGCACAGCGGTAGATGAATAAACGTACGAATGACTAACTATGCTACATGAAAATTTGGCAAAAAAGAGATGCTAAACCGGTCAATTTCACCATGCTACAACACACGTCTAATTCACAAGCTGACAAAACATGAACACACGCATAGATACTGAGCTGCCTATTTGAATCTGCACACAATGAACAATCATCACGAGAACACTTATTTCGAATGTGTAAGTGATCAAGACCCAATTAATTCAATTAAGTATTTTAAATTCGTTTTGAGTAAACCATACAAAAAAACTAACATCAATATGATGTAAAACATAAACAAATTCCTAATCTATTTAAACAAAGCAGAAGAGATGGAATCAACCCTTTGAAAAAAGCGGCCGTTTCATAAAGGTTCTTATACGATTGATTTTTTTCGCGGTCTCCAATTTCTTCGACAACCATTCCATGTCACCAGATAGGTAGGTAAACACAAACTCATCAATCATGTCCTAAAAGTATCCTCTTTGTAAACTTCAAACTAACAAAATAACTAGACAGAGACAAAGAAAAACCGATAGTGCGATAGCAATTATTTTGATTTGGAAATGTCAAATGTCCTGATCCTGAGCCCTTGAAGTGAATCAACTTTACCACATTACAATCAATTTATGGTGAGATGTTTCATTTCAAATTCCGTTCACATTCGAAATAAACAAGGTTTTCATAACTTTGGAAGAAAAATTGGCCAAAACTCCAGTTTAGATCATTCTTCAATAAGGAAATGTTTACCTGGAAATAGATGTTGGCCATTTCCATGCGCAGGTTTTTCTCCAGGTCTTGCAGACTGTCATGAAGACTTTCGATGACAGGTTGAACTTTCTGAATTGAAGTAAGGTGTGACTATTTTACGAATGGGAATCAGTTTTCTGATTTCGATATGTGAAATTGGCCCAAGTTGGCCCGATATTGGCCCAAGTTTACTGGTAACTGGTGTATGAATCGAAATGTAACTCACATCAATATACCAGTGACTGGATACCAGTTGCGTATCTGCCACCCGGCTCAGCCAGCCATTCAGCTCATAGTCCTCCTGATACTCTCTCAGTTGCTTACGTCGCTGCCAGAGATCGTTGATCAACTCGTACACCTGTAGTGGTACAGAATATGACATACTCCTAGAACATTACAAAACTAGAGGGGGCCAGAAAAATAAAGTTGATACGAACGAGGGAAAGAGCTATATAAGACAATCTAATATATACTTAATACATATATTTCAAACTTCGAATTAATGTACCTAATTATGACATGATCTGTTTGAGGCGAGCTGAGTGTTTAGGTTCCTCTCTGCCTTCTTTTAAATGTGGTCTGACAGCAGCCGAATCTCGTGCCTTGCGCTCCACGGTTAATTCCGTCGCTCCAATGCAAATGCGCTACAAAAACTGCTTTATTGATAATTTGTGGATCATATTATAATCCCAATTCATTAGCGGAGATTCGAAAACTTCGTTTTTGGGACGCATTCGAGTTGGAGCCAATGAATTAACCGTTGAGCGCCGGATGACACGGGATTTGGTAATTTGGTTCCGGGGTTCCGGCCAGGCCATCTTTGATGTTTCCATTTTTCTGCTCAAGCTGAACCGTGTCAGCGAATTCAATTTCCCCGAATATCGTTTGAAATCAAGATCAAAACTGCCTCCGTTCATTCACAATAGTCAACCTGTTATTTCGCGAACATATTATTAGTTAGTCAGCGAAAAACTACCTTCCTCCCTGGAAACTGGCATCCAAAGGCAAATCCCATCTCGGTGGGAGGAGTACATTGAAGAATTTCACTAGTCGTAGTGTATGAGTTGACCAGCGGGCGACCTTCCTGTAGAAAAAATCTTGACTCAATTGGGAAACAAACAAGTTCTGCATTTGTAATCGTTCAACCTTCACAAAAACTTTCATCTCAGGTACTCGATGAAACACCATTTCGACTGACGTAGATACACATAATACAGAGCTTCACCCAAATCCTCGTCACAGAAGAAAAAAGGCAGGCTGCGGGCGAATGATTCGCATGGTTGCAGCCCGCCAGCGGCTGTTATACTCATCAGGTACACAATAATTTGGACACTTTAATCCTAGTTCACAGTGTATGTCTAAAGCATACCCAGTCGACTGTTTTTCCCAAAAGGATTTCTTGAAAAATTCAAAACACCGGGAATCAAAAATTGGGATCTCGACCCACCGTTCTTTTGAAAAAGTAGGTAAGGGGGGGGGGGGGGACCCTATTGTAAAAAAAAATCGGGTCTCATGGAGGAAGGGCCGTTCACAAAAGCCAGTTGGTGTATACTGTTAGTCAATTGCACAGTCACGTGAAACATGTTGAAACCGAGCAGAACTCAGAAACGTGCAATAACAAAATGTTCAAACTCACTAGCATAGTTTCCATTGACATAGCCAATCCAGGTATTGCCACTGGAAGAAGTTCGGCCAGTACAGATAGGTGGTCATAACGAGACCAACCAGTCATGATCAATCCCTGGAAAAAGGAATTGTTGTATCGAGTTTCGATTGACATTCGATACAGTTCTAACTCATTTATCATAGTGACAACTATGTCTCTTGAAGCTGAGCTCAGTACTCGATATTTTCGAGTATGAAAAGTAGTTAGAGCCCTCAATTCAAATGTGAAAAAAAAACATAAAGTATTTATCAATCTGACAGAATCTCTTAGTAACAATAGAATAACAAGATGCGTGCGTGTGAAAGGATACACGCTACAGGCTACACCTTTTCATTGGGTTATTCCTGGGTTCCTCTGCTCTCTTTTTATTTGTTCAATAAATATTCCTTCCTTGTCTATACCTGTACTGTATCGAAATCCTTGTACACTGACGAGAACTGTTCGATCCAGGACTCGTGGTTCCTAATGTAGTGGATTGGGTTCGAGTTGAAACGGGCCGGCCCATCCGCTCCCTTCCACGCCGAACTACCCCAGACACGCGGGAACGGCTGAACAGAAAATAGCTGACTTTCCTGATTGGATCATCATGGAAACTCAGTTATGATATATAAGATGCCCTGCTCAAACGAGAAGTACCACATTTTCAAACGGGTACCTGGAAAAAAGTCATTCAAAATTAAAAGTCATTAAAGTAAAAGTCATTCAAAAGTAAAAGTCATTGATTCACTTTTAGTCAGGATTTGAAAATGACGAAAATTTTCGAAAACTTTATTTCTGATTCTCAACTGTTTCTGTACTTAATGACTTTTACTTTCAAATGACTTTTACTTTAATGACTTTTAATTTTGAATGACTTATTCTGGTTGCCTTTCAAACGACATTCATCCAAATCCTAAAAAAAATCTCACTCAGGGGCCATGAGTCACGAAACATAATTTCTCCCAGAGAAGGCAGCTTAGGCATGCGGGCTTACGGTTGATATGTTGATAATGTTCAGTACTCCAGAACAAAACCCTCTATTCGATAAATAAACCATCAAAATCACTCAAGTTCAAAGTTTTGTTTGAAATGTTGGTTATTCGCCCCAGTCCTGGCCACCACAGTGGTTCAATGGTTCAATGTCAAATTTCATGCTTCCACTAAAACTAACACATATTGAATGTACACTTTTCACAAAAAAAATACGGCAAGAGCTCCGTTCTCCGTAAAACTTTCTAATGAAAGAGCAAGAGTTGTATTCAGATTAGCTAGATCCGGGGAAACCAAATAATTAACTCAAAACTTACAGATAAAGCACTCCACGTGCTTCTCGGCAGGTACATATCCAAATCCTCAGCGTAACTCCAAAGCACAGGTTCTAAGACCTGAAACGATGTTTTCTAGTATGTAACAATGTGGAGACAAAGTATGGCGACTTCGTTGACGTTGTGCACGGAAATGGGATGAAACCCAGGTGTTGTATCTGAGGAACCTAACAAAAAGAGGGTGAGACGTGAGAAATTGGATTTTCACGAGTGAACTGCGACTATTGTTGAATTCAGGGTCGTAAAACATCCTGATAGTATGAAAAACGGTTGATTCAATGTAACATCGAACAAAGTCGCCCTATGTTTGCCACAGTACGATATTGAAACCTCTCCATACTTTCCTCTCCATGACTTTGCTTGTTATTCTAGGGTGACATATGATCGAACCCATTTTCCGATAGATTCATGTCACAGGTCATTTTCCAATCAAATATATCCTAATTTTTTTTCAGGTTTCGCCGAAAAGGAGTCTGTTTCTCGAACATTTCTACCTTTTTCATCCAAGTTTGGCAGTGCTCCACTACGGTAATGGTGGAACACAAACGTCATCAAATATTAATATTTGAATTGATAGAAGTAATATTATAAAACCAACTAATCTCACCTGCGGAACATTATATCGCAGTAGATCCGATTCCATTACTTGTGCCAACATATCGTGCCATGCCAAGACCGTGGTCTGAAAACGAATGTCTTCATGTCTATCCGGCAATCCGGCATGAAGACGTCTACTGTCTTTTTCTTCTAACAAAAGCTGCCTATTGCAGAAAAACAAGTAAATAAAAGAAAAGAGCGAACTTATTTTGATTACAACAATGACAAGAAATAAAAACTCGATATTTAGACAAGTTTGCCTGAGTTGAGAGATATCAGATATCTCAAGTATCAGCTCTCCCTACTCCCTTTTCCTCGATCTTCAACGTGTTGAAGTTTTTTCCCCAAAAACTTGTGAGAAATCTCTCAAAAACGGCACAATATAATATCAGAGTGGTGAAAGAACCTACATTATACTTTTCCTTAATGAAAGTGGCTGTCCTAGAAATATGCCAGAGCATCAAGTTATCTCGAGATCCCTGCCTTCCCAACTCCGCTACACTCGCGTTACATACTCCGAGCTGAAATAAACTATTGGTACTGAAACTTAAAACACTGAAAGCCCCGTTCTATTCAAACTTTCGATTAAAAAATAAGTTTCTTCGAATCAAAAAATGGTTAATTGATTGGAAAAACATCCGAATATCGCATTGAAAACTTTGCAAATGTAAAAAATAGCAAACACTCGACATTCGTTTTACGTTTGTTCTACCCGCGTGTTGTTTTAATAGGTAATTTCTTCAAATATAAACGTAACGTAAAATTTACTTGCACGGAAATAGATCGGAGGTACGAACTACAAAGTACAAAACTAAACTACCTGGAACACCTCATCGGCTCCCATATGGAAAAATGGCATGCCAAATTTGGAATGAACAGCGGCCACTTGCTCAATCATGTCGGTGATCAGTTTCCATGCTTCGGGCTCTGGGAAACAGATAACCTACAAAACAAAACGTTAGCAAAGCACGGGCAAGAAGAGAGGAACAACGGTAAGGTATAGTCGGATAGTCGCAAAAGAAAAAAATCATACCCAATTGGATACTGCGAGACATAAAAATTTGGTAGTGGGTGGGCCCTTCTTCAGTCACTTTGAAACTTTTCATTGAAAATTTTTTTTTTGAGAATGGTTAGATCTTACTTGTACACATGTTGTTAACTATACTGTGTACATTGTGGATTCCACCACATTGCGATTTGGAATGTATTTAAAAAAAAATGTAAACCTGTGGAAATCTGTCGTCCTCTCTCAAATGAGCAAACTTTTCTAATTTCAGTATCCATTCCAAGTGACCGAATGTTTGCACTAGAGGAATAACTTGAAGATGATGTCTCTGGGCTTCTTTTAATATACTTTCTACCTGGAAAACAGGTTCATCATTCAGAAATTTAAAAGCAACTGCAGTGGGTGGGCCAACTTCAATTTACCCAAGGTATGTTGTATGTACGAAAAAATAAATATTTCTTGGTATAATACTAAATATGCATTTGCCTGATTTATTTAGATTGGCAAAAGTCAACAGAATGGCGGATGGGTTATGTAGAAGTTATAATGACAACATGACAAACTCACATCTTCCATAGAATAAGCGTTTCCATTAACAGCCTCCGAAAGCTGACCCTTGTATGGAAACATGTCCTCCCATTCCAAGAGAATACCCGTAGCTTTGATCCTTTTGAAGAAGTAGAAGAGTTCGGTGAAAAACTCCGGCTGGAAATCAACTGATTACTGAAAACTTGAGAAAAAAAATTGGAAAAAGACCATGTATAGTGCTAACTGAACAAAACCCCCATTCAGTACGTAATGAATGTAAATGTGTGTATAAGCAAAACTAACCTTGAACGCCCCTCCTTTCAAATCCAAATGTATTATTCGTCGAATAGGAATGAATTTCCCGTGCTGATTGAGCTTTGGATACTTTTCATCGCCGATACGCAACGTCTTGCTGATTTCATGAAGACTCCGTTCACCATTGATAGGAACAATATTTCTATAAGAAAAAAACTTGTTGAGCTATGGTAAAATGAGCATACACTATGTGTGTACATACGTGAGTCCAAAGAAATTGAATAAAAATCGGATGTTTTATTGAAGTAACCAAACAAGAAAACAGGGTGCGAGATACCACTAGATTGCGACTATTATGGAAATTAGGGTGGTTCAAAGTCTCGATTGAAATAAAATCGGATGATTCAAAGGAGCATCCAACAAATTTGTCCTACGTTTGATGTGATGTATAATAGAGCCCTGCGTTCGTGGACAAAAAAAACGGGACGAAAAAGCATAAGAATAAATATAAAAGTAACAATCTAAAGCTAGTTTCACGAGGAAACTTACTGTAAACTAAACGTTTAATGAGAAGGGAAGTAAAAGTAGGAAAAGTCCATAACATAATAGTTACGATCCGTCTGTTATTTGGTAGCTGACCAGGTAACGAAAACTAACACTCCCGGCAAATTTTGTCCTTTGACAGAATCCATGCCATCTCCTTCCTCATTTTTCATAATTGGAAGAGCATGCAGGGGCATAAAATTTCCATGGGCGTGATCCTAAAACAGGTTACTAGACGCACGAACTGAAATTGAGGTTGAGCACCCATACTAGTTTTCTATTTGTGAACCCACACTTGTCTTCTGTTAAGTTGAACTGTTGAACTATCGACACTTCGTCGTCTACCCAATGTTCCTTACTTTTTCGGCAAGATCAGGAGTCATCAGCTGTGAAAGGAAACGTGAGAGGGACCACAGGTGCAAGTAAGTACAGAGAACTGTATGAATTAAGGAAAAGAAAACAAACCTGATCATCGAAATTCGCATTTGGAGGAATAGCTTTCGCAAATGATTGTCCACTTTGCAGCTGGTAGGACAGCAGAATGAATCCACTCGCTAAGAGTGTCAAATAAATAAGCTTCAGACACTTTCCTCGCACACACCAATAAAGATAACGTAGCATAACAGACTATTAAATAGGACGGACGTCTTGTGATAACGAGTTCACCACATCGAATTCCTCAAACTAAAAACAATGGCAGAATAAATAATATGCATATGAAGAACAACTAACATAACTGCTACAAACGTGTGATGTGATGTGAGGTCAAACCAGGGTGTGAATAACTAGAACAAACAAATCCTATAGGAACAGTTCAAGCGATAACCGAGACCTATATCATACATTCATCATTATTAGTAATAAATGTTCATGCATGTTGCTCACGTTTTTAAAAAAAATCGCGCGCAGCGCGAAGCGCTGTGCGAGATTTGTCTTTGGTCCGGCTAATGCGCGCTTTCATTTTTTCAGTTCACTCTCAAAAAGGTCCAATTGTGCAAATCAGAACTTTTTATGATTTGCTGACTTTCTATGGCACATTTACAAGCTATGTTCGAAATTTGAACGAAATTGATTGAGTTTGAGCCGAGTTATGACGTTATGCGCTTCATGCAGACCGCCAACTTCCGTCGTGTGTCTGTGTGTGTTGGTGCGCACTCCTGGGATATTTTTATGTGTGAACCGATTTGACTGAAAATTTGGGACACGATAGATACCCCACTCAAACTTTGGGGGCGCAAACTTTTTTTCGAAAAAAATTATTTTTCATCAAGTTATAGGTCTTTGAAAATATCTCTGCGTCTCTTCATTTCGTGCACTCTCTCGCCCTCTCTGTCGGGGTAAATCAAATTGCGTTTAACTCAGCTCAGTCCTAACCAATTCAAGTAAAGATTGAAGTATGATACCACAATATGAACTGACATCGATTTAGATGTAAGTCTTCTACTGATGACGTCATCGAGGATTCTGGAGCTCGGATGACGTCATTTTTGAAAAGTGCAAAGTTGACGTCACATATATTTTTAAATGATGGTAATATCTTAGAAAGGGTCAATTAACGGTGAAACTAAATCTAAGAGTGACGTATTCTGGGATACTGGAGACCAGATGACGTCATTTTTGAAAAGTGCAAAGTTGACGTCACATATATTTCCAAATGCTGAAAATATCTTAAAAATGGTATATTAACGATAAAACTTTATCTAAATATGACTTATTCTGGAATTCAGAAGGCCAGATGACGTCAACTTTTAAAAAAATTGACGTGAAATATGTTTTCGAATGCTGGAAGTTTCTTAAAAATGGTCAATTCACGATGAAACTTTATTGAAACATGACGTATTCTGGAACTCTGAAGGGCAGATGAAGTAAGTTTTTGGAACTGCAATGTTGACGTCATATTTTTTCCGAATGATGGTAATACTTGACAAGTGGTTCATTAAGAAAACAATTTTATCTGCACCGTACAGATCAAACCACATACCTACGGCATGTATACAAAAATAGAAAAATTCATGAAAAAGTGGGGGCCCAACGAATGTAAGATTTGTCTTCTGCTGTGCGCCCCTTAGACAACTACTCTCAAATGGAACAGCTACTGCTACAAAAACCGAAAAATACTAATACACTCAAGTATAACTGTTCATTACAAACATACAAAAGTCGTAAAATATTTTCTCAAACCTGTAAACTAGAATCTACAAATCACAGATGTTAACTCAACGTACTCAATTATAGAGTTCCTGGTTTTGTACACAATGGTTGGCATTTTTTGTCACTACTTCAATTCTAGGTGCTATAACGTTTGTCATATTATTCAAAAGTTGTTCTCTCTTTCGCAGCTGTGACTTGTAGATTCTAGTTTACAGGTTTGAGAAAATATTTTACGACTTTTGTATGTTTGTAATGAACAGTTATACTTGAGTGTATTAGTATTTTTCGGTTTTTGTAGCAGTAGCTGTTCCATTTGAGAGTAGTTGTCTAAGGGGCGCACAGCAGAAGACAAATCTTACATTCGTTGGGCCCCCACTTTTTCATGAATTAAATTGAAGTTTTCCATGTATCGATCGTAGGTTCAAAAATTTAGGGCGCATTCCCTCAGAGTTACTTTTAAAACCAACCAAAAACAGATTTTCAGTTACACGCCGCGATCTTTTTGAAATCCTGAAATTCTGAACAACTTTTCAGCTTTGAATCTTCGTTTTTAATCAAAGTTAACAATCTAAGATCATCGTTCATCTTTGCCTACAAGCATAGCTGTTCAAAATAACATGTGCATAGGTGCATATGCAAAATAACAAGTGCATATGGCTGAGATAAGTGACCATTTCTTGAAAACTGTAGACAAAGAAAACGTATAAAGTTTGTTCATTGGGAGATCAATCGGAGAAGGAGAAGCTCATGGGTGTGCGTGATTCGTGAATATTCTCCCAAGAGTTTGAGAAAACAAGCACTGGAATCTGGTTACCGGCATCCACGGTCTTTTTGCATATTGGATGAATAATATAACATGTCTCCTTATTCATATGTTTCACTTCGACTATTTATGTCGCATGCCGCAAGGTTGTCTTTGTGGTTTGCTCATTACTACTTGTGCCGGTTGCCGGATAATAGTACTTTTAACAACGCAGGGTCACCCTCTTCTTTCAGCTGTGCCGAACTTTGCTACTAGGATAAGGATTGCGTTTGATGACCCTTTCTCTCTCTCTCTCCCTTTCTCTGTTTTATTCTCAGTTATTACTGTTTCGCATTCACTCATGTATCCGGTCCGGCTCATGTATGTCTAATAAGATTCCCGGGAAAAAATTTCAGAGTTTGTTTACTGCAACATAAGTCAACGAGTTTTGACGTGAACCCGATCTAAGAAAATTTGTCAATAGTAATTGCCACATTCACAATTCACGAATCTCACCATAACCATTAACCAATGCATTTCGAATGTGTATCAATCAAATATTAGGTGGTTATTTTTGTCGTTTCGGCGCAACTGTAAAGGGAAAGGATCACTAACTTTTCCACAACGATATCTTCAACTCTATTCCACATTCCCACTTCGCTCTGTTTTTTCTTGAATCATATCTGAAGTTATAGTTATTTTTTATAGTAGTAGTCCATATATACCTAGTTGTTTAAAAAAAACCTCTTTTAAATTGTTCCGTTTTCTGAGGGTTCTGGGCTGGGTTTTTCATGTTTTACCAAACTGAACTCGCTCGTTTTCATGTTTACCGAGCTTAACTAAGGGAATGTTTACAAGCTATAAACCAACTTTTGATTGATTGAAAGTTTAAGAACTATCCATATATCGGTTAGTTGTTACCCAGGCGCCTCCCTAAAAGGGAGGTGTGGCCTATTTACAATCTAAATATTTGTGTTTCTCTATAATTAAAGCTCTATTACTTTCTCAACGTTTATGCACTCCCATACACCAGTAAAGTTGTCCGGATAGTCAGAAAAATAAGAAAAACGGACTACTTTTTCACCGAAAATAAGAAAATTGGTCTACTTTTGATAGGAAAATCATAATTTTCCACGGTTTCACATCTAAAACGGACTACTTTTCGTCCCTTAGTCAGACCTTAATGGTGTTTGTGCACTCCTCTTCACGGCTGTTCTGTTTGACCCTCAATACTGTGCTATTATGTAACCACGTCTGGCGGATATTATGTCCAATGTCCTGATCTAATCTCATTCATATACCAGTAAGGTGTGACTATTTTATGAATAAAGCACCGTTTTCGATTTAAATTTGTTCAAATACGATGTTTTTGTATCAAAAAGTGCAACCCCGCAAGTTGTCTTGCGGTTGCGAATAAAGGCCCGTCTTTCGAAATTGTGTGGCCATTCGGACAAGTTCTACTACCATATTCCAGTAAAATTGTCCGAATAGTGAGACAAATTCGAGAAACGTACTACTTTGTCGCCAGAAACGAGACAATTTGTCTATATTTGTTGCAAAATCATTAATTTTGACGTGTTCAAATCTAAAATGCACTACTTTTTGCCGAATAGTCGGACATCACTGGTGTATGCTGACTGGAGTGTGATCTCATTCATTACAGCCACAACTCGGAGATGAACTACGACCGCTATCTCTGCCCGGAGGGTAGACGGTACTGCAATTGCTCCAGTGAGGACAAATCTGGTTCACATGAGGCGCCGATAGTGTCTTTCAAGTTTTCTCCTCCCGATGTGAGTTTTTTAAAATTCATTTCCGTTGAATTGTTCATATAGAAAGTTGTATTAATTTAATCAAAAGAGTGTGAACAAGTCACCGTGTAATTAGGCAACTCACTGAATGAATGACATTATCTCTTGCGAACCAGCAACTTACTGAATGAATGACATTATCTCTTGCCAAACCCAGTATAAATCTTTTTGTCAAACAGCTGACCAACTGTCCACTGATCAAATTCTAAACGAGGTGTAAATAAGAATTTCATAATCTGGGAGGAGTGCGTGTAATGAAGGCTAGTTTGGACAAATAGCGCATCAGTGTTTCGATTAGCTCTACTTTTCTGCAATCAATTTAGAGTTGAGATTGGCACCGCCACATATTGCGCGCCTCGCGAACCTTTTTGTTCTATTCGATCTTTCTGCGGTCATTTCTATTCATATTTACCCTACCAGTCAAGTCACAAGCTGACATGAACTATCGGCTAACGGAAAAATATTGTGATATTGAGAAATATGAAACAAAATGCTCAGTTCTTAAATTCGCACGGACTAATGTTTTAGTGCACGGATATAAATGGGTTTCAATGAAACGTTTTTCTAGCATCGTACTGCTGCTATGCAACCCCAAATCTACGTAGCCTAATGGTTTCAGATTCGACATTTTACTCTCTTCAGAGAATTTTCATCATACCCTAAATGCCTCAGAGTTGTGACTTTTTCAAACAGGGGGGTTTTGCCCTCTCCCTCAGCCATTATAAGGGGGTTTCGCCCTTAATTTCGAAAATCGCTAAATCAGACAATTTTTGAGGGGGGGGGGGGTTTGGATTCCGCGACAACTCGTCCCCGCGCGTCGCGTGTGCGACAACTCGTCCCCCATCATGCGACAACTCGTCCCCAATGTTTTATCACAAAACTAGTTGAAAACTAGGTTCCAAACTGAAATCGCTTTTTGTAACGTTCCCTGCTCATTAGGGAATACAAATTAACTATAAAAACAACCGAACAAGTGATTTAGTCGTCATAAATTCAAGAGAAAACGATTAATTTGTGAAAGTTGGAATAATTACAGTATAGTATGATATATCTTTGATGTTTTTGATCATTTCCTAACTCGGAGGCTGTCCACAGTCTGTAGTATAACATATAACCTAGTCACTACTTTAGTTTGTGAGTTTTAAGCCAATTTGAGCAATTTTTGGGCTGGGGACGAGTTGTCGCTGCGGCGGGGACGAGTTGTCGCACGCAACGCGGGGACGAGTTGTCCGTAAACGGGGGGTTTGCCCAAATCTTTGGACCAAAAACAGGGGGGGTTTTTCTCAGAACGCTGAGCATTTAGGGTATGATTTTCATTTTTCAGTTTTACCTTCTTTCGCTTCGAATTTTCAGTTTCTTTGGAAACAGGATAAAATCATTCATTCTAATCTTAGTTAGTAAAACATACAAATTTCACCTACTTGAAAGTTTACAACGAATTTAATGTGATAGGCAGCTTCGCACAATATTTTGGGGAGTCAGTGGTTATCACATTTTTGATTGAACCTTTTGAAGTCTAGTCATGTTGCAGAAACCGTTGCTCTATTGCAGGTTGCACCCGGTCATACATTATCTCTGGCGCAGAAGAGTTTTTTGCCGTTGTTTACCACCACTTGTGGTGTGTAAACGAATTTCGTAAGATATTAGTCATCTTCATCTGAACATTTCAATTCAAAGATTAAAATTTCACTTCTAGTCCTTTCTAGGATGATGCCAACATCATAATCCCTATCCACCCGCCTCTCCAGGACAAATCCAATGGTATGTTTAGACTTTTTCAACTGAAGGGAACGTAGGCTAAAAAATTTTGAATATGCCAATGCCACTTCAACCCATTCTCCTTAAAAACTTTAATATTCTTCTTTTCTAAGAAGAAAGTTAGATGTGTATGGGGAACAGCGCATAAGTGAAATAGTTTCGGTTCGAGGGTTTGGCGAGTTATATGCTCCCCTCAAAAGAGCAAAAGTTGAGTCTCTCATGATAACTTTGGAATTAGTTTCAAATTTTTCGGATATTTGTCAGTTCCTGCGATCCCTCCAGCCTAACTGAAGGAGAATAAAGATCCCTCGGTCAGTGGTATCGCGCCTATAATGATGCAGCCGAACCACTACCGTCGTGAGTTATTGTAGAGCTGGTACGAATGTGCGTACACAAGGAACCCGTTTGTTTATTCCATCGTTCATATTCCTAATTTGTTGTGGTCGAAAAAGAGTAGTAGCTATTCGCCGAGAAAAATTTTTCTCTGATCATCTATTTGAGTTTGTCAGAGTTGATTCTTCGAAGAAAAATGAGTGAAAGTCGTACTGGACCTGAATGAATTTTCAGAAAACCCGAAGGTGAAATTGACTGGCCTGAAGCGGAACTTCTTCAATTTGAAGCCGGAGAGCAAGCCCACTCCTATTCCAACGCCCACCCCTGCCCCTACTGTTAAATCGAAAACAGAAACGAATAAAGTTTCTTCAGGGCAATTGGCCGCCAAAGTCAAGCGGTAGGTTCATGAATACGCTGGGAACAACAATATGGTTTTGGGAAATTGTTAATTATTACACATGTACATCTTCTTCCATTTGTAAGAAGGAAGGAATTGACTCGTGTTCAGTAAATACTAAATTACCCGTTTCTTCAATTGGAAATATATGTATTCCCGGCTCGGATGAACTGAGATGAAAATAGCTGGAAATAGCGTGTGTGTTGTTTGGCAATAAGTTATAATAGTAATTGTTATTCTTCAGCGACCCGAATCCAGTTTCGGCGGACATGGGAAATCAAGACAGTAAAAGTTTCCCTGTTACTACGAAAAATGCTCGGTCGGTATCGAAAGATGGATACAACAGGGGCCGCAGGTAATACTTATGGGATATTTTTGGTAAAAAGAAGTTTTATATCGGGTAGAATCATACACGAGCAATTGAGTTACCGATCTACTCTACCTCTAGTCCTCTACTAGCTGTGGATGAATTTGAGGATTTTTTTAACATGAAATTCTATGTTATGCATTTTTCGATATGGACCAATGTATGTGTCATAATTTCATAATATGTGATTGTAACAAGAAACACGACAAATGATGTTAAGTTCACGCACTATTGGAGATGAACTGTTAGAGCCTTTTGTTTATGCATTATGCTGCTTGTAGCTGGCTACTGGCTTGTAGAAGGGTCCAACTCCAACCACAACGTCTAGAATTTTTGATTTAATTGAAAGAATTTTCTTTTTCAGTGATCAGCCTACCACTGCCGTTGAGGAAGAGGTGGTTAAGTATACGCCGCCCGAAATTATCAAGCCGGACCCGATTCGCTGTAGTTTATGCTTAACCGACATTCAACCTATGGACGAAGTTTACTTCAAGGTAATTTTAAGTTTTGTAGGTGTTAAATATTGTCAATAGACTTCCAACAAGAATCGATGTTTCTAGTGTATTTGAGTACGAGAACACAACTTTGTTGGATAGATTTCCCTTGAGTACAGATTTTCCGGTCTTCTCATGACCAAGTTCAGTTTATATTTAGATGTTATCACGATGTTCTATTGTTTATATTACATATGTGCATACGAGCAAGATTTCGGTGATTTTATCGGCAATGGTTATGGTACCCACCCAATCGTATGCCTTCGTTTCGCAAACACCAATCATACTTTGGGAATCTTAACTAAATAACCGGAAAAGTAATTAAAACAATGCTTACTTATTTATTGAACGTTATGAATTGAAAAATGGGTATTGTACGGTTGAAAAGTGTAACGCTCATTGTGTTTCATCTGTTGTGTAAGAATCTATGTCTATGCGTTTTCGTTGTCTCATAGGTGACAAGAGAGGACAAACCAACTTTGATTATTTCCAGCTCTTGTGTTTGGAAGACTGTCACTTACTGGTTCATAAAGGATGTCTACAAGAGAGCCTAGCTAGTCAAGGGTTACGGAAGAAAAGAGAGTACAAGGTAATTGTTGGGTTATTGGTTTGGTGAGATTTTTTCGCCACTTTTTGTGCAATTTAACTGAGAAATGAGGCAGTGCACTTTCACCCCCCCCCCCCCCCCCCAGAATCAACTGCAGGACGGGGGTTATTTTACATAAAAGATAAGTAAAAATCTTTGAAACAGTTGTTTTCTTTTTATGTTTTCTTCTATGTTTTCTTTTTCTATCTTAGTTTCATGTTTTGTTCAGGAGGGAATGTGTCCAACGGAGGGATGTTCGGCACATATCAACGTGATCTACGAGTTCTCGATGACGAACGAAGAGTCTTTGGTTAGTTTAGTCTCTTTTCAGTACAGTAAGGAATCGTATTAGCGAGCGACATGCGAAGATAATATTTTCTTTTTGAATGAAAAAACTGAAGAGTATATTGGTTTAGGAGCGATTAGAGCATAACTTTGTGTCCATTTGCAGTATCTCAAATGTACTGAGAAGAAGAAACCGGTCGATTGTCTTCCCAAGAAAGAAAAGAAAAAAGAGAAGAAGGTGACGTCCAAAAACAAGGATAAATCGACTGGTAAGCTCTGATTTCAATAGGCTGCGGTACGTCTCGGTCGAAATCTGAGTGTCGGACCGTGAATAATATAACATATTTGATAAAAAACTCATTTATTATTTTATTTTCCATCATTATTATATTATATTTGAATGTGCATTGTAGAACCGGAAAATGTGCCTTCAACCAGCAAGGAAGGAGGAGAAAACGATGTTCAGCCGCCAGCTCATGTGTTGGAGGAGCCCGCGGTTCCCAGTGCGCCACCCCCCGCGAAGAAGACTGCTGCCAGAATAGTGCTGCCACCCCCGAAGCCCAACCGTTCTGTGCCGTTGCCGGTGGATATTGACAATGGTATAGTTCGTTTCATTCGCACTGAGACCTGTTGGCATTGTGCCAAATTTAATGGATGACTTTTACCTAATGGATGACTTTTACCTGTGGATATTGACAATGGTATAGTTCGTTTCATTCGCACTAAGACCGGTTGTCATTGTGCCAAATTTTATGGATGACTTTTACCGGTGGATATTGACAATCGCGCGCAGCGCGAAGCGCTGTGCGAGATTTGTCTTTGGTCCGGCTAATGCGCGCCTCCGTTTTTTTAGTTTACCCTCAAAAAGGCCCAAACGTGCAAATCAAAACTTTTCATGATTTGTTGATTTTTCATGGCATATGTACAAGCTATGTTCAAAATTTGAACAAAATTGATCAAGTTTGAGCCGAGTTATGACGTTATGCGCTTCATGCAGACCGCCAACTTCCGTCGTGTGTGTGTGTGTGTGTGTTGGTGCGCACTCCTGGGATATTTTTATGTGTCAACCGATTTGACTGAAAATTTGGGACACGATAGATACCAAACTCAAACTTTGGGGGCGCAAACTTTTTTTCGAAAAAAATTATTTTTCATCAAGTTATAGGTCTTTGAAAATGTCTCTGCGTCTCTTCATTTCGTGCACTCTCTCGCCCTCTCTGTCGGGGTAAATCAAATTGCGTTATAACTCAGCTCAGTCCTAACCAATTCAAGTAAAACTTGAAGTATGATACCACGACATGAACTGACATCGATTTAGATGTAGGTCTTCTACTGATGACGTCATCGAGGATTCTGGAGCTCGGATGACGTCGTTTTTGAAAAGTGCAAAGTTGACGTCACATATATTTTCAAATGATGGTAATATCTTAGAAAGGGTCAATTAACGGTGAAACTCAATCTAAGAGTAACGTATTCTGGGATTCTGGAGACCAGATGACGTCATTTTTGAAAAGTGCAAAGTTGACGTCACATATATTTTCAAATGCTGAAAATATCTTAAAAATGGTATATAAACGATAAAACTTCATCTAAATATGACTTATTCTGGAATTCAAAAGGGCAGATAAATTAAGTTTTCAGAACTGCAATGTTGACGTCATATTTTTCTCGAATGATGGTAATACTTGACAAGTCATTCATTAAGAAAACAATTTTATCTGCATCGTACAGATCAAACCACATACCTACGGCATGTATACAAAAATAGAAAAATTCATGAAAAAGTGGGGACCCAACGACTGTTAGATTTGTCTTCTGCTGTGCGCCCCTTAGACAACTACTCTTGAATGGAGCAGCTACTGCTACAAAAACCGAAAAATACTAATATACTCAAGTATAACTGTTCATTACAAACATACAAAAGTCGTAAAAATTTTTCTCAAACCTGTAAACTAGAATCTACAAATCACAGATGTTAACTCAACGTACTCAATTACAGAGTTCCTGGTTTTGTGCACAATGGTTGGCATTTTTTGTCATTACTTCAATTCTAGGTGCTATAACGTTTGTCATATTATTCAACAGTTGTTCTCTCTTTCGCAGCTGTGACTTGTAGATTCTAGTTAACAGGTTTGAGAAAATATTTTACGACTTTTGTATGTTTGTAATGAACAGTTATACTTGAGTATATTAGTATTTTTCGGTTTTTGTAGCAGTAGCTGCTCCATTCAAGAGTAGTTGTCTAAGGGGCGCACAGCAGAAGACAAATCTAACAGTCGTTGGGTCCCCACTTTTTCATGAATGTTATAGTTTGTTTCATTCGCACTGAGACCTGTTGGGTGGCATTGCGCCAAATTTCATGGATGACAGTTACCGGTGAATATTGACAATGGTAGGCATACACCTGTGGCCGTACCCACCAATATTTTTTTGCGCTCCCGGGAGCGTTTTTTCGTTCCCGGGAGCACAAAATCGTTCCCAGTGGGAACGTTCCCCAAAATCCGTATGCACCAATATTCTGGGAACGTTCCCAAGCCATTTTCGTTCCCACTGGGAACGATTATCGTTCCGAAGGGTAGAGGTGGGGAACGATCCAATTTTTGGCTCCCCTAAGATAATAATTTACGTTTTTCTCCCTTTTCAGGCTTTTCATCACGCAAATTTTCATCCTAAGAACAATAACACATACTTCATGGACTGATTATAGCTTTAATTTCACAACAATTGTACTTTTGTAAAGTTTGAATATTAGCCCCTCCAATGTTAGATTTACCCTTCTTCTTATTCCCCCCAGTGGTAGCTTGACTTGCCCCCAATGATGTGGGTAAAAGGAATGTAGGGCACATTAAATTGACTGGCAATTCATAACAATCTCCCATCACCCTTTCATTTCCTAATTCTTAGTTGATGATGCGTGTTGTTTTATTCCACATAGTTTAGAAGAGCAGTGTACTACTAAAGTTTGTGAGTTTATTGAAATAGAGAGAGTTCACAAGTTATAGTTAGTTAGAGAAATGTAAGAAAAAACATGGTAATGAAAAAGGGTATAGTTTGGAGTCGATTGTCAAAATCGCTAAAAACCAAAGTATTGAAGAACGAACGTTGCTAATCGTATCTTGCTAGGAAGTTAATTATATTATCAATCATCCACCTTTAATTTTTGGTTTAAAACTCAAACTTTCAATAAAACATATTTTCTAACGAAAATTTGACACTGAATATCTTCATATCCCGAGTAAATAACGAAAATACTTCATATGGAATTTCAAATTTTTGAATATCTGTTTTCTGTTTCGCGCCATCATACACGAGAAATGCGCCAACAAATCGTTCCCAAAACAATGGGAACGTTCCCATCGCTTCGTGCATAACAAAATGGCGGGAAGCGTTCCCACTGGGAACGTTCCCATTTGGGAACGCTATTTCACGTTCTTCCCATGGGAACGTTTCCAAAAATATTGGTGCATACGGCCACAGGGAGGTGTCACTTTTACACACGAAGGAAGGAACCAGCTCTAAGATTAAAATATGTGAAACTTCAAAGGTACAATTTTTCCCAATATTGGCAAATAGGGAATTCGTTTTGCTTCTGGCTATTCTTTCAACTGGATTTGCAGTGTGTGTGAATTCAGAACAAGAGGTGTCGCTGACAGGGCAAATGTTGTGTATAGAAAATTGAACTTTTTCATCTAAGTCAAGGCAAAAATCGAAACTTTCGACTTGAGTGTAAATATGTATAGAAAGACAGATAGAATGAGTGCTTATTGACAAAGTTCTAAGACAGTAAATGAAAAAGAGAGTTGAAATATGTTAAATAAAACCTAGAAACCAAAACTTCGCATTTCAGTTGTTCTGTTGGAGAAGGAGAAGAGCGCCTTGGAGAATAAGTATGCTGTCTCTGAACCACAGCATATCAAGAAGACGAAAGCACAGAGAAAAAAGAAGGTAGAGTTTACTGTGTGTTGTGTTGATCGTCAGTTCGCTGAAAAGTTCGATCATATTTTACTCCGCCGGATCAAAGTAAGACTAGCGCCCGTTCTAGGGACAAACGGGACGTCCCGGGCTCTGTGAGCTGTGACGGTACCGGGAGTGTTTAGCTCTAACAATACGTATATTGGGGTAGACCGCTCCGCGACGCGTCTCGCGCTGTAGTCTATCATGTGGCCAATTCCACAAGTAACCCGGTACTTTGTTAACCCCTTTTTACAGTTTTCTGGGGTAAACTTGGGGTCACCAAGTGGGTAACAAATATGTTAACTAGGTAAGCCGGTAGTGTTTATTTGCCAAGATTAACGAACTGCCGGGGTGAAAAATAATTCGCTCGGTCATGTTCTATTCAGTACCGTCTCAGGACACGGGTCGTCCCGTTTCTGACCCTGGGACGAGCCACTGCTGAATGATAGATAGTAGTTAGATGTGGTGTACATTGTAATCTATTGATTTCAAACGTGGTGATATTGTAGTGGTATTCAGGGTGTACATAGGAAATAGGATGCAATTGTGTAAAATACATGAATGCGTTAAATGAATATTCTGAAATAAATGCAGGGTGTGCTCGACATTGAAGTGGGTCTTCGATGGGATCAAGATCAGGGCTTCCGCGACGGTTTCCAGGATGTACAGGAGGAACCACAGCCAGCTGGCAGTAAAAGCTCCTCTATTGCCAGTGAGAAATTACTTTTCTTTTTAAATTTATCATCTCATTATCTGTCACTTTTATTCAGGAACTTTTTACAGGTAAGCAAGTGAGCAAGTAAGTTAGGGTCACGCAACAGTAATGTGTGATTGTTTCACGAAAATAACTCTTTTTTTAGATTTATATTACTCATGATCTTCACCCAAAGGAAATGTTTTTGGATTTTTCGAAAAAAGAGCTCGTCTTCTCAGTTTCTCTGACTAAAACTAAATTCTCAGGAGTATGGCTAGAGTTTACCTTATTTCAGTTATTTTAATGTTCTTCCAGACGACTGGGAGCATTTGTATAATGAAAATGGAACTGGAAATGAACTCGTCTTCAACAACACGTCTTCCAACACCAACCAGTTCTTTCCTAGCACTTCAACTCGGCCTACTGTTTTCCGTACTGAGTTAGTTGTTAGAAGTAAAAGATATTGAATAAGATAACTTTGGTTTGGAAGCGTTCATACCGTGTCGATCAAATATGTATTAAGTTAGACCAATAGGCCTATCACTAATTCCGAAACTGGACCACAAATTTGGTCTCAATAGTTTTCTCTTGCTTTCCTAGATAAAATGAGCAGCTGTTCTCAATCAATCAAGAAAAAGAAGTCGCTCACGAAAGGATGATCTCGTTGTTTACCTTTCAACATATTCTTCCTTCATTCACAATAGAATTAGAAAAAAATCTTACCGAAAACATGCACTTAAAAAGTTCACGAAATGTAACTTCTCCATTTCATAGTCCATATTTAGTAATGAGGCAAAGGATAGTTGTTTTCAAATAATATCGTCATAATGAATATAGTTCATGAAATATGATACGTATGAGGGTATAATATGAAAACATACCCATACGTATAATTTAGGGATTCTACTCAGCGAGCTTTTGGATGTCCCCCTTCTCATGTCAACTCTGGGGCTTTCGGAGATGCAAGATTCAGCGGAACTGGGGCCGGGTTCATGGATGTTTTTCGATCGGTGGGATTTGTTTTCCCACACAATAACAAATACATTTTACAGTCTCATTTCTCGTTTGGAAAATTAATCAAAGACAACCGTTTTCCTAAACCTCCGCGGTTTTGTACCGCGTTCTTTCTAGTCGGTTATATTCTTTAGTGATACCATAATCTTTTCGCCGAAGTCCGAAATTATCTATTTCTAATGTAATTCACGAAGTCCACGAAGTGTGTAACCAGGAACATGGGTAGTTTCTTGCAAATCAGTCACACCTTACTGGTGTATGTTTTCAGCAGAACCATGCTTCAACCCCGTGCGAGTTGAGTGACTTTCCTCTTCCCGGCTCAAATGAGGAGGAAGTGGAGATGGACAATATCGTCAGCAGCATCAGCAGTTGTCTTCGGTGAGTTGAGACTCGCGTTACATTGATTTTCGCCATAACGTACTCTAGGAAAGTAAAGACTGAGAAAAATCAACGCGAATTGAACATTTCCAAAACGGTCATTGAATAGCTTGAATATCCATCTTTTTGACAGAATTTCCGTAATGTTAACGCACTGGAAGTTTTATGTTTATACTGTGAAGCCTCAGTTAGGATGAAGCTTCAATTGAGATGAAAAGACTATACTGGTCATACATTGGTGTGACAGTCGTTTGGTTACTACAGAGATCTGGTGATGAATACGCCCCCGTTCAAGCCGGGTGCCAAGCTTCCTGTTTCGGAGCTGAAGGACGCATTGTTCCTGGTGGCTGGAGAACAGTTGAGCAGCAGGCAAACGGCCTTCATCGAAAGGGTATCAATTCAGTTGTTTATCTTTCCACTTCTAAAAAAAACGTGAAATCTGCCAGTGCAACTTTCCAATGACTCCGACCTAGTTCAAATTTCAATTTTATCCAAAGTTTTCATCTTTTCGATATAATTTACTTAATCCAAGTACACTGATTGTTGGTGAATTCTATATCTAACCTGGTTTTTAGGTAACCTAACCCTTTTTTGGTAACCTATTTTTCAGGTTACCTCAGTAGGACAGTAGGTAACCGGTTGGTAACCTAAAATGAAAAACCGGTTACCTGTTTTTTTAACGCAAATTGTGGTTTTTACCGTTAGTTTGAACGGTAACCGGATTTTAGTTTCAGGTTACTTTCAGGTTACCTACCAAGGTAACCTCAAAAATAGGTTACCAAAAAAGGGTTAGGTTACCTAAAAACCCGGTTAGTTGTAGAATTGGCCCTGATTGTTTGGTACCCAATACTTTTAAAAATGTTGTGGTCCTGAGACTGAGATGTTGTGTTCTCGCAAATTCAATGTAAAACCTTGAATATCTCAGGTGAAAAGTCACGGGCCGATTCGGCCCGAGCCGGGTGAGATCGGCTCGTCCTGTTATGTCGTGTCGCGTCGTGAGGTGTCGTGGCGAATCGGCTATGATTCGGCCAGCCTAAGTGCGCCCGCCTGCTAATTGGTTGCTCTGCCGCGATATAGTCCTTCAATTCGTGAATTTTAGAAAATTTTCTATTTTAATGTATTTTTGGTTGTAATTTTAGTTTATTTGTATTTATCTTCATTTTAATTATGTATTTGTTGATGAGAAGTGTCTACACAATGTACTACTCACTTGCAAATACGTTTTCTATTAATATTTCCGGTTTCAAACCAGTTTTCGTTGATTGTATTAATCAAGTTTTCCGATCTGTCAACAAATTTGTTCCTCATTAGTTATAGAGAGATGAAATCCATAAAAGTTGATTTCACGACAAGTCCTTTTGCGCGTCGCGTGTGCAACAGCTCGTCCCCACTATTTTTCACGAAATAAGCTAAAAACTGGGTTTCAGAATGAAATCACACTGTGTCTCCTGCCCGTTATTGAATATACATTTACTATGAATACATTCGAAAAATGGGTTTAGTCGTCACGTATTTGAGAGAAAACAAGCCATTTCTGGAAATTATGGTAATTTTAGCAGATTAGGATTCACTTTCATAGTTTAAATTGTTTTTTTTCGAAGTTCTCTACAGTCTATAAAAAAGTTAATCGTTACCACATTGATTTGTAAGTTTCAAGGTAATTCGGGCAATTTTTGATCTGGGTTATTGCACGCCACGCGAGGACGAGGTCGTATACGTCAAATTTACCATTTTGTATTGTCAATGTTTCCAAAAATCTGTTTTATTCCATGTGTTTTTTAGGCTTGATCGGTGGATGGGCTTTCAGCTGAGCCGGCCGGCCGTTTACACACGGTTTTTCAATTCTCTACCCAAGCAGGATACAAACAACAAATCCTTAAGTGAGTTAATGAAATGTTTGTAGTTTGTACATTTGATAGGTAAGGTAATATAGGCAAAGGTCAGGACACAGTTTCCAGGCCACCAAAAAGGAACCAGATGCCACTTGTTGAGATAGTTTTCCTGTGGTTTTATTTTCATTTTCGACCTTATCATTATCGTGTTTGGTAGAAAAACGAGTCTCCTTCGCCAAAATCGGGTAAAATGACTTATATCTGATGTTAAGATCTAAACTTTCACGTGTTTAACTAGGAAAACAGATTAAATTCGGAAGATTAGTCATATCTTGAAGCAGAATATGTTTCTGGGCAACTAGTATAGCCAAGTGCCAGTAAAGTCTGACTATTTCACGAAAAATAAACGATTTTCTGATTGTTATCCGTGAAAGTTTACGAGTTTCCATTAAAGAACGCCAATCACCCCGATATGAACGAAAAAGTAACCTGTTTTTGTATTTTTTGTGACTGTTCCCCCTTTCTTACTAGTGTATGAGTATAGTTGTCTATGAGGAACACCAATTTCAACAATAGTTTTTATATCGTTTTAATTCAGGAACGTCTGTAATGTGCGGTCCCGGTCCGTGACCATGAGACGTATAGAACACTCGACCCGATGAGGATCTGGTATAGGTGAGTAGTTCAAAAGTTATCTATACTGAATTATGAAATAGATTCAAACACCAGTAAGGTCTGATAAGCGACAAAAATTAGTCCGTTTTCTTATGTAAACAAGTGAAAATTTATGATTTTTCATCAAAAGTAGACCGAATCTCTTCTTTTCGGCTAGAAAGTGGTCCGTTTTTCAATTTTCTCTGACTACTCGGACAACTTTACTGGAGTATGGATAGGTTCCGGTACGTCAAAGTTTGAGTCATCCCCTCGATCTTAAATCGCAAAGCTAATGTCGTTCATAACCTTCTATAATTGATAGGGTCTGCCTTCCTCTACTCTTCGGAAGAGCTCAGTGTAGTCTGTTCCTATGTTAAGTGTTTCTTAATTTGTTAAGGGCTAATTTCAGAGATGGGCTGTAGTTCGCCACTATCCTCTACAGGTGAATTGTCTGATGAGTCACGTTTTCAGTTGTTCAGATAGTTTAGAAATTTATACAGTTTTGCAGGTCATGTCCGGCGAGGTTGTTGGTTCGTTTGACGTCTGGTGAACTGATGATTGGTAATAAGGTAAGTGTCACCTTCTGTTTTGTAGTTAGTACCAGTGTCTATGTTGATAGCTGACTTTTAATTCATCGTAATCGTTATACTCCAACTCAAAAACAGTTTCACCTAAGTCAAAGATCCTCAAACCCCATACACCAGTCAGTTCCGACTATACGACGAAAAGTACTCCGTTTTTGAATTGAGAAAACGTGGAAATTTATGAGTTTACATCGAAAATAGACAAATCAACTCGTTTTTGTCGTAGGCCGTTGTTGGTTAATTTTTTTGGTCATTTGGACAACTTCACGGGGGTCCGGGGGAAGAAGTTCCCCCCTTGGACAACCCAAAAAAAGTTTAGTATTTTTCCTAATACAATAGTAACGAGACGACGGTAATTACTTCATAGTTCATAGTTAAGGGTCCCCCCTACTCTAGTTGTAAGGATAGAAGTCAGTCGTCCAACCGGGGTTCTTACAGTTACAGTCACACTTACAGATTCTAATATTTCAAAGTTTAGCTATGTGCTTTTTTCAGGATCAATCGCAGCGCACTTGGCGTGCTCTTCCTTCCCCTGTTTAGAAGATCGACTGATAGCTGCAGTCGCAGTCATCTTTATGATTAGTTATGGATGGTAGTGGACAGTCACGAGTTGTGCATTTTGACATGTTGGTCTGTGCATGGTTGCGATATTCAATTATTATATTATCTAGGGAGTGCGAAATATGGGTCACTCCTGCCAGGAAAGGCAATATGGTGTATGTTGCCCTGTCCCGCTGTGTTTGTAGTATGATCTCTTCACTTTTCGACCGAAATTCGAAAGTTATGACGTGTATCGAGGCAATCAAGTTCAAACAACAACGAAGACTTGCTGATTTGTCACAGTAGTCCACTTGTATTTTGAACTCGATACACGCCATAGAGTTTGACTTTGTTTGGAAAGGGCGAATCCTATAGAATAGAATAGAATAGAATGTTTATTCGCGATTGAACACGTGTCTTTCCACATTGGTATATGTGGCACTATAAGCTGTTCTCAATATATAGATTGATTGTTCAGAAGATGAGGTTCTTATACAACAAGTTAATTATTGCATTTCCGTGAAATATGAAAGATTAGAATGGTTGATTTTTCTCTAAGTTGGGGTCATGAAATTTTTTCTATCACCAATTAGGTAGCCTAAGTCACATGAATACGGCAATGTGATTATTATTATATCTAACCATAATTATGTTTTGGAGATTCTCAGATAGAGATCGGAGCTGTGGACAACTTTTGGTTATAGGCTTTTGGTTAAATGTTCGTTCTTTCAGATTTGCTAAGTTCTCGACCACTGACTACTCTGAGGCCACCCACAAATCGAGAACGCGCCAAAATTTCCGATAGTCTTCATTTTATTGTCTATTTTTAATGAAAATATCATAGATTACTGTTGTTTGTATATTTTGTATGTGAAATCGAACGAGCTGAGAAAAATCAAATATTGCACGAATTTCCCCGATTCGGGTCATATCGGCCAAAAAATCGTCGGGCCGAAAAGGTGCCTTTTCGGCCCGACATTTTCCCCCGAAATGACCCGACTCGGGCCGAATCGGCCCGCGATTTTTCACCTATGATGTTCACGATGTTTAATGGAATGAACTGATTGAAAACATAGTAACACCTCACTTTTCAGATGTTTGCTGCTGTGTCTACTTACCCCAACTCTGTGAGACAGTTTGTTGCGAAGCTTAAGTATTTCTCTGCCTCTAGGATGGATAAGAATATTATATATTGCAAGGTAGAGATTGATGTTTATCACAAACCTTAATTAACTGACAATCATGAATATATATGCCTGACAGCTATATCAGTAGAAAAGTTGTCCTAGTTCGCAAAAGGTGTATAAAAGTGTACATTTTGCAGAACCGTACCAATGTGTATGAAAGTGTACGTTTTGAAGAACCGTGCCAATGTGTATAAAAGTGTACGTTTTGCAGAACCATGCCAATATGTAAACAAAATTGTACGTTTTCCAGAACCGTGCCGGTCGAGAGCTGGAAAACTCGCAGACGCCCGTCTCCATTAGTGGCCCTACGGTCAGTGGCGCAGTAGAGATGGTAGCAGCTTCATCTCAGAAGGAACGAAAGTCCACAGAATCCTTTTCCGGGGAGGGACAGGATACCTTCCAGGTATACATTCACGTGACACTGGACCAAGACCACAATCCAGTAAAGTGGTCCGGATATCTAGAACAAATCAAAAACTGGGCTCCCTTCTCACCAAAATTAGAAGAATTGGCCTACTTAGGACACTAATGAAAAATGGACTCGTTTTTGTAGGATAGTCTCACCTTACTGTTTTGCGAATATGACTTTGAGGCCGTTACCCCAGAGAACCTAATTGGAACTTTTTTTGGAAAAAGTTGGAACTTTTTATATTAAGCCTGCATTGTGGCTTCACGTAGTCTCAAACTGTTCACCCGCCACCCCTCCGCCAAAATATGCTAAGTTAGTGTATGATTGCAGGACATTGTCGGCGAGGTCATGAACCATTCGATAACAGCCAAGCGACGGGAAAAGGATGCGCAGGAGAAACAGCGGAGCCGACAGGTACTCTATGTTTGGCTCATCTTTCATGCCAGCTGTCTTTCCCCCAACTAAATGTTTGTGATTGATGAGAATGTAAATTGTTTTCATTGTCAAACTTTGACGTGTCCTGGTCCGTGGCGTGTGCTTGGGCCTAATGTGGGCCATTTCCATAATTCCACATTGAACCGGGTTTCTCACGGACCACACCGTTAAGCAAGTCTTTTTGCGGTTACGAAGGGCTCAACACTGAACCAAACGGTTCTCATGAGACTGGTTCGAAATTTTCAAGCTCTCATCCGAAAATCATTGATTTCTCGATTTTTGGCTCAATTTCCAAATAAAAACGTTTCCAGACACGGTGCTTTTGAAAAACCGGGTTCCGTAAAGAGTGTGTGTCCCTGTAGTGGTCTATGTTCTTATCACCCCCACCTCTCTATGTGTAGGCCGCGGAGGAAGAGCGCCAACGCGAGCTGCATTTGAATCTTCGTTTCACTCAAATGGAAATCAAAGCCAATCTGGCAAGAGAAAAGGAGGACCAGCTGGCTGCAGCCAACTCTAGCCACGACCTGCTCGAGAATACTGAGTCGACGAAGAACGAAACCACGGCAGCTCAGGTACGCAGAAGATGTCGTTTTGCGTACTTTTCACGTTGCATGTCACTGCGTGTCATGTGATTCACGGTTCACTCACTGCACAAGCATGTGTGCATCTTTCGGGAAACTTTGACTACTTCTCGGTCGGGAAAGTTTGACTATTTCTGATGTAAAATCATAGTTTTCACACATTTAAATAAATGTGAAAACGGGTTTTTTGTAGAAAAGTCAATCTCACCTGTGTGTAAACGCATCTCAATTGATATTTCGAGTCCTTTACCTGTATTCTATTTGAATACACATGTGCACGACGTTTTTTTCTTGAGAACTGTTTCAACGCGCCTACGTTTTAATAGAATTTCGGGTGGCACGAGTTGTGGTCAGTTAGTCCCGCGCCAGATAAGAGCTGACATTACGTTTTCAGAGGCATCACGATTTTGTTAGTATCATTAGAACTAGTATATGGACAACAAACGTAGATTTTTTTTTGGGGCTGGTAAAATGTTTCCAAGATTCGGTTTATTCACTATTTGTTTTTCCTCTATGATATGCATAGTTCGTTTAGTTTTTGGAAAGCACTTCTCACTGCCGGTTGTATGTGTTTGCTTCTTTCTGCTCCACATTTCTCTGTGTTTCCTTTCATTGTGGGATATGGTCATGCAATGTATATTTTTTTTACATAAATATGTTCATGTTTGCACTTATAGTGGTGCTTTCCACTGTTATTAGTATCTTATCATTGTTTTACTTTTTGTCTTCTGGTGACCCTATATTAGCCATATTTGAAGGACGAAAACGGTCTTTTTCACAAACGCTCAGATTCTTCTCGCTTATTTTATAAAATAAAAAATAACGAATAGAATACATTCTCACCGCTTATTCAGAAATAGAAATTGAGTGTGAGTAGTCCCTAAATGAAATTCAATGACTACAGGCTAGTTTGAGTCAGCATTAGTTAAAGACCCCTCTATTTGCAATTCGGTTCTGTTTTCAGGATACCGAGGTAGACAGCAGCATGCCGTACTACCATCAACAGTCGCAGCACATGGCCCCGCCCATGATGAACATGGGCTTCCCACCGAATGTGAGTCAGCGCGCCGCCGGTTGTCAGCATAGCATACACCGCCAAGGGTCTCTCATTTTACCTGAAAGCTCCCGATACCTCCCCTCTTATTTGAGTCGACCCCTCCAAGATAGTTCAAAACTGCGATTTTCATTAATTTTTGGTTCAATTTTCACTAGTTTTGTATAAAATTTGCTGGATTTTCACTCGCGACCTCTATTTTTCATTAAAAAAAATAGTTCGTGACCCCCCATCTCAAAAGAGGCTTTGACGGTGTATGCAGCATAGGGGGATGTGTGCCAACCGCGGTTGAATATCCAAAAAAACCAGTTACACTAATTATCATAATTTTTTACGGCATCTATTCCAAATCGTGGGGGGGGGGGGTTAACTTTCTGAATTTGTATTTCCTTTGAAGCTTTTGAGGAACTGAAGTTTAAGTCCACCCATCCCTTTGATTGAAAATCATTTGATTTCAGGTATTGTACTCGAAACCTCGTTTCGTCTTTAGGGAGTGGTAGCACTCAGCACGTGTGTAGCTAGAAATGTTCTCTGTTTTGAGAAGTTCAGGATTATCCTCGTTTTCCTTTTTATTTATTTATGTTTCACTTCCAGACTAGTTCGACAAGTTTTGATCCCAGGTTCATTGCAGTTTATGAATCGGAACCTGAAAATAAAATATTGTTTCCAGCCAAATCAACGCCAGTTTGATCGCGCCCGGGGTCAACCAGTTGCTCCGCCCCCTCGTCCGCTGATGAATCTTGAACTGAAGGTTGGTTGGTATTGAAATATTAGGAAACCGAATTTTTAATATAGTGTAGAGTACGTATGCTAGAACATCCCGGTACCCATAGCACGGAGTTCTCGCCTACAGTAAATTGTGCCATTAAACTTGGAGTGAGCTCCTTTCACGAAGTTTTCCTGGTGGGACACTGTATCCAACTGCAATTTGGGATAGTCAGAGCACAAATTCGCTGCGTATCACGACTATTATCATTCGAATCATACGCGGGGTGTTTAATGGCGAAGACCCGAGTTCGTCATTTGCTAAAGCTGTAGTCGAGAATACAGTGATAGTGCGTCCCTTCAAACATACGCTGTTTCTCTTCCCTCACAATCTATCCTGACCAGCCATGCTGTGAATAGTGACATCGATGGAGCGAAATCAACAGAACCTTAACAGTTTTTCAGATTAAGTCCTCATTTTTTTTTCATTTCGCTGTTTTCAGAACAACAACATCCGCCTCACACCGCCTCCTTCAGTTCCGCAGCCAAAAATGGTCTCGGAAGAGCGTTACAATGCTGCAATTGAATTGTATTCGAGGTGAGTCGAACGGAATTTCAGTAATTACCTTTCATACAATCCCAGTAGTTGTCCAAATCGTCAGATAAGTAGAAAAAAAGCTTACTTTTTGCCAAAATTATGAGAACTATCCTATTTTTAAACCAATAAGTGAATTTTCCTGAAGTTAGAGTTAAAATAGTCCATGTTTATTTATAACTGATCTGTTTCTAAATTCTGGGTTCAGGAAGGAGCAAGCTCTGGAGGAGCGTAATTTGGAATTGCAATCCAAGTTGGAGCGTATGCAGGCCGAGTTGGACATGGAGAAGTCGGGAAGAAAGCTCGACATTGAGGGCCGTCAGAGAAGTTGGTCCATTTCCTGTTTGGGTTCTTCTAACTAAAAATAAATATACTAGTCTGCTTTAGATCCATTCCCCCAGCAAACTTGTCTCTATAGGCAAAAAAAAACGAAAAGTGGCTTCCCCTTACGCCGGTAAAAAAAATTTCATGCGAAGTTTTGCATTTTCATGTACCTTTTTTCCTCTCGCAAAACTGGTCACTTTGTGTATAATGGTCACACCTTACTGAAGTGTGTTTTGTACTAATGCAACACCATACACCATTGCATCTTGTATGAGAGACAGCCACGTGTCAGATGGCGAAAAAGTTATGTTTCATTCCATACATTTTGAAAGAAAAGATGCACAGCGCCAGGAATAACCACCAACTTTTGTGACAAATCATTTCTATGCAATGTTCACAGGATTTATTGCGGAGACCACTGAGCTGACTGAGTCTCGCAACGAAGCGCGTGGCGAGGCGGAGAAGTACCGTTCCGCTTGCATGAAGAACGAGGCAGACTCGGCGCTCACGGTCTGCAAGTCATCCAGGGCCCATATCAGCCTCATTGTCGAGAGGTGGGTGCTTACTTATACAATACAACATTATACAAGTTTTCACTCTCTTCCATCACTGCGTGTTGTGTAAAGATGTTGTGCAAATTAGCCTCATTGTCGAAAGGTGGGTGTATACTTGTACTTGTTTATGGATTCATTTCAAGGTGAATTCTTTTTCTAACCCGGTTTTTGGGTAACCTAACCAAAAGGTTAGCTAACCTCTTTTAGACAGTAACCGGAAGCTTCCTAGAGGTAACCCGCGGCTAACCTTTTTTAAAAGGTTAACTCTAGTAACCTGAAACTCAGGTAACCCTAAAATGAAGGTAACCCTAAAAATGTAGGTAACCTGAAACTCAGGTAACCCTAAAATGAAGATAACCCTAAAATTAAGGTAACCTGAAACTCAGGTAACCCTAAAATGAAGGTAACCCTAAAAATGTAGGTAACCTGAAACTCAGGTAACCCTAAAATGAAGGTAACCCTAAAAATGTAGGTAACCTTAAGCAACCCTGAAAGGAAAGCTGAAAGGTAACCCTAAAATGAATGCTATGTTTCTATTTTGTAACCTTAAACAAAAGTGGTATAACACTTTAAAACTAGATCACCTGAGAAGGCAGGCAGCTACTTGTAGGGAATCCTAGTTTCGCTGTTTGGTTTGCACTCAGTCAGCGTATCGAAATCGACCTGAAATTAAACTACAACGGTGTAGCACAGCACAAATACAAAACGCAATTAGCAAGGAAATATATATGAGGGGTTTCGAACCACCTGGAGGTATACGCAACGACGGGGTTTATATAACATTAATTCCACATTTTGATACCAAAATAGCATCATACAACTTGAAATAGGAGAATACAACCTAAAGCGGAACAACAACAACATAAGCAATACAAAAAAACAACGAAAAATCAATCGAGTTTGGAGATTAATAAAATAACATGGAAATTACGTGAGATTCACTTGCTTCTCAATTAATTAACCCGTTATTCATCCCACTTGAAATGAGAACAGTAGTGGAAAACACGTGAACAACAAGTGGACTACATACTCTAGCTGGAGAAAAAGAAATAATCGAATCAACTTTGTAAAAAACTCAAAAACGAGTGAATAGTATTCGCTTCCTCTTTCGGTCCTAGCCAGGGGTGTACAAGTTTCGCTGAGAGATCGGTCTGTCTCGGTTGCTTCTAATCATTGGCACATCGGGTTGTTCGTTTTCCTGCCTGCAGAAAGTAAAATATTCTACCCGTACAATAAAAGCCATACCAGCCCAGATTCTGATCGGATTCATTACATACGGCTGTCAATTGCCAAATATCAACCTTTTCTGCGTGTGACTTTGCACATATGCGGAGTTGAATTACATCATACTTACATAAACTGAATTTTCTGAGAAGGCTGACCGATAATAAAATTTAAATGAACCTCAAACAAATTTAAACCAACCTCCGGTTGCAATCATCGGTTTGTTGGGCCGAACTGTTCCGTTGCTCGTCCAAAACAGAAGGCATGCGCTCGTCAGAATCCAATTGACTGAAAAATGAGTATTCAAGTATCGCGAATGTATATTGCGCAGAAGACGGTTATGCAAAAACAAACAGTTTTGATTTTGACTTCTCACTTTCCAAACAACAAACCAACCTCGCATTTGCGTCACCAGAGGGTGAGGCCGTCTTTTTCTTCTTCTTTGTTGGCCCACCTGCCGTACCAGCGAGTTGTTGCCATTCGTGGTAACTGAGACTGAAAATATGAAATTTGAGATTTCACCAAATGAAAGCCTTGTTGCGATTCGTGGTAAGTGAGACTGAAAAAAACTTGAGATTTCACTATCCAAACCAATAAACCAACCTCGCACTTGCGTCAACAGAGGGTGAGGCCGCGCTTTTCTTCTTCTTCGTTGGCCCACCTGCCGTACCAGCGAGTTGTTGCGATTCGTGGTACGTTAGACTGAAAATAATTAATTTCAGATTTCACTAAATGAAAGTCGACACCTTTCGGAAAAAAAATCGTTGGGGATCGTAAAGCGTACTATAAGATATCTGAGAACGCGTAGAACTATAAAATAGACAACAAAATGCAGTGCGAAATGACATTTTTGAATGAATCAAAACATGCACGAAAACGAAACTAAAAAAACCCGCCTGGAAATGGTCTCCATTGATCTCTTTCTGCTGTCCTTGGATGGCAATTGACCGATGCGAGCTTGGAACTTTCCCCCATCGGTTGGATGCACGTGTGTGGCGACAGCTTGTTTGGCAGTCGTCATCTTGTAGCGAGAATACAACCCGTCGAAATCGCGGTTTTTCTCCTCATCTCCCAACGAGAGAATGACAATGATGCTGAAAGAACATTGTGAAACTGAAAATTTCGCTATTCGCACAGAAAAATGAACATATAGAACGAATGAAAATGAACACGAAATATTTTCTTCAAACTATAACGACTGCACTAATGAAAATCTAACTCAAGAACTCAAAATCGGTTCACTCTCACGGTTATCATATTTTTAAAAGCCAATATGCGAAAATACGTAACATTGCACAACATTGAAATATTTCATGTAAAGTTGTTCGAGTTAGTCGAGTTGCATGTCACATAAATATTCTGACTATACTAGAAAATATCATGCATTTCTCCGTAAATGTAAACTCACATATGTTCACAGGGGACCAGATGTGGACTACCTTTACATTCGTTTCTGGAACACGAATACACACTTCCCTCTTTTCGCACGACCGAAACCCTGCAACTATAAATGATCAGCCCTGCAATGTGCTCTCTGCATCGAGTGCCATTCAAAATCTCACATCACATTTCCTTTGCACATTTCACAAGGTACACCACATTTTCTGTCATTGGAAAACTAGGCGGATTTTCTAACTAGGATAAATAAATAATAAATAAATAAAGATAAATAAATAATAGGACAAATAGGATAAGAAACTAGGATATGCTAATCACGTACTTTTCATCATGATTTTTCGACTTCACATAGAAAAAATCCCTCGCCGCGTCTACTTCCAACGCGAGAATTCTCGAACAGAGACCATCATTCACAGAATCCTTTTTTCCTTTAACAATAGAATATACACATAAGTACAATAACACGTAAGAATAAAACTGAGAATGAAGGTTCGAAAGTTGGGTATACGGCAATTATGAAAATGCACTTAAGGTTATTATTAGTTCGCTATCACTCATACGTATCTAATTCGCGGTAACGGCAATTATGAAAATGCACTTGAGGTTATTATTAGTTCGCTATCACTCATACGTATCTAATTCGCGGTACTACTGGAACATTCTATTTCGGGTGCTCTGGTTCAATGTGCAACGCATGCTAATGCTATGAATCTGACCTGTTGTGATCCAATTCGGAAGCTTGTCCATCAGAGTTTTGTAATCTTTGTTGACGAATCGTAGACCGAAGGTGGCCAAATGAGACCTCTTCTGTTCATTGGTGAGAACTTCCCACTCTGCGGAAGAGCGATACATGTCCCATACGTAAAATACCCCCTGGCCAGCCGAAAAAAAACGGGCGTCCGTATGGCCAGAAAATGGGCATATGTAGTATAAAAATACTGGGGGGCTGCCGCCCCCCAGACCCCCTGCCTGGGTACCGACATTTCTCGTCCTTCATTTTTGACATCCTTTGCTCTCCTTCCTATGCTTTTTTTCAGGTTGGTTACTTCGCTTGCCGCCTATCCCAATTTCTACATTGTGAGCAATGTGTGCTTTTTTAGGACACTCAGCTCTGTTTCTAGTTTCTACGATCTACGAAGCTAGGATTACAGTTTAGATATTATGTCACAAAACTTATACATAGAGTGAGACTTTCCACGTTCTATTGCACGGATTTCACTTTTCGATTGGAAGATTGGAACGAAGTTACGAGGTTCATCATATTAGTACAAGCGACATTCGTTTTCGAGGTTTTGATATTTTCTTATTAATTGCTCAATTTAAAAACCGATATGAGAAAGTTTTATTGTATGGTGAGTATCGGAGGAGTTGTGAAAGGTATCATAAACATATTATATTTCCATTGGCATGATATGAAGAACTGAGTACCAAAATAGGTGAACCTGACCGATGGAGCTCATTCATTACGGAGAATGCGAGGGCGATACGTTTTCTTTTTTGCAGAATATCTGCGAAAAAAGGCTTATTACATCAAACTTACTGTTCTTATGCATCCAAACTAACAAGTGCTATGTATTTTCACTCTTAAGCTTTTCTATGGTCAGTAAACCATCCAATAACTACGCCTTACAGTAGCCAGTGAGGGAGTTTGCACTTTGGAGTGCGCCCGACGGTGCGGCTAGAGAGTGTGTGAATGGAAGCTACATTAGGCCATGCGAACGAAACTCTACGGACAGCCATGAGGATGTTTACGAGAATAAAAACCATTAATAACTATCGAACACGGACTAATAAGGGTATAAGAATGTGTGATTAACTTTTATAGAAGATTATTAGTCAAAATGAGTGAAAAATGACGGATATTCGCCTGAATTCTAAGAAAACAGCCTATTTGCATCACAGTTATTAGAATCGTATTACAAAGATACTATTTCCACCTAGAATGATTCCTACTATTCTTGTGCTTCTAAAAATGTAACATTTGTCATGTTTTCTTTCTTAACTCCTTATTCGTAGTCTGGTCTATGGGTGTCCGTCCGGCATGGCTGAAGGTGGCTTAGCCAGACGACCACTTAGAGAGTGTGTGATCAGAGGAGAGTGCCAGACGGCGCGGCTAGAGAGTGTGTAAATGGAAGAGAGCGCAGACGAGGCCGGCTGCAGAGCGATAGCCAGGCATACATAGAGCCATGCAAACGAAACTCTACGGACAGCCATGAGGATGTTTCCGGGAATAAAAACCATCAATTACTATCGAAAACGAACTAATAAGGGTATAAGAATGTGTGGTTAACTTTTAGAGAAGATTAATAGTCAAAAAGAGTGAAAAATGACAGATATTTGCCTGAATTCTAAGAAAACAGCCTAGTGGCATCATAGTTCTTAGAATCGTATTACAAAGATACTATTTCCACCTAGAATGATTCCTACTATTCTTGTGCTTCTAAAAATGTAACATTTGTCATGTTTTCTTTCTTAACTCCTTATTCGTAGTCTGGTCTATGGGTGTCCGTCCGGCATGGCTGAAGGTGGCTTAGCCAGACGACCACTTAGAGAGTGTGTGATCAGAGGAGAGTGCCAGACGGCGCGGCTAGAGAGTGTGTAAATGGAAGAGAACGCAGACGAGGCCGGCTGCAGAGCGATAGCCAGGCATACATAGAGCCATGCGAACGAAACTGTATGGACAGCCATGAGGATGTTTCTGAGAATGAAAACAACTAGGAATTTCATGAAAACATTAACGGATGAATAGTTTTCGCCAGTTTCATTGTTGTTAGCTCTCGCTGGCCTTTTTCGAAAAATGAACATGTGTCACCAAAAAATGGGCGTATGTCATCCAAATTTGAAAATAAGGAGGGTCGGTCAACGCCAAAAAAACGGGGTATTTTACGTATGACATGTCCTTCACGTGGTCAGCTAGGCGAAGGTGCTTGCTGCCACCCACGATTGCAGCAAATACTTCCTTCATCTTCTCTGAAAAATTAAAAATTCATTTATTCTCTATTTTAAGACAAACACGGGGAAAATGCAATCAAGATTCTCTCGAAAATAGAATATTAAAAACCGTTAACTATTAAAGACAAATGTTACAAGTTTCCAGAGCTCCCCCAATCGTTGACCTGAAATCTGGATGATGTTTTACTAAAATGGTCAACGAGAAGTTTGTTTAATTAATATATCGCCCTTTTTTCAGGAATCCGTTATTTACAACAAATCAGAGTTTCCTGGAGCCACTCGTGAACCAAATAATCCGTGCAATTCAACAAAAAGAATGTATTTGGCAAAAAAAATGGAATAAGCTTGGAATGAAAGCATGGGGGACAAAGGAACTAACCATTGTGCTTTTTCTGAAGGTAATCGAGCAGGTCTTCCCCCGGCAGAAATGACTTGATGTCAATTTTGAATTGAGAGTTCTGATTTTCCACAATATTAGACGTGTTCCACTGTCCAAGAAACGCTCCTTCCAGCTTGGATCGCAAACTATGACCGGTGAAGAAATCGACTTTCCGAGATGTAACCCTAAATACATACATACATCCAAATTCATTGACATGAGCAATAATGTTCTATAAAACACCATGAAAAAGGCCCCTGGCAGCATTCCGACATCTTCAAAGAACACTCTAATCACACATAGTAGATAGGCAGATCTTTCATCAATACAAGTCAATTTATAAAATTGACGTTAGCGAACTGAGTAGACTGAACATGACTCTCATACCAGGCATAAAGTCGTGGGTGGCGTTCTTTCAGAGAATTGAGCGAATTAACGTATTCTTCCTTCGTAAAAGCGCCGGCCAACCCTCTTAAATACGTCCTTTCGTCGTTGATCTGTAAATATTTCTGCGTTTACTAACCTGAGCGCGGGTGGCGATTTACTGTAGTTTACTCACTCGATTTACTTATTCTAAAAACTAAATTCTGATGTGAATCACGAACAAAATGTCAGTTTTCGGCCTTGACCACATATTGACGCTGAGAGATTTGAATCGCGGAAAAAATAAGGGGATATCCCATTCAACAATGTTGCTCAAATCACTCAGGTGTAATAAACGAATAACTAAAAAAACACTAACATTTTGAGTTCGCCCGAACAATTCGAACGACAGCATCTCGCCAGCTCCTTTTCCAAAACGATCAAGAAGGTTTTTCTTGCAGTGTAGATCACAACTCAACCGGGTAGTGTGTTCGAACGCCGCGCCCTCAAATAAAAGAATTCACTCTATAATCTCCATAAAACAATGTTTCAGTCAGTACGGCCAAGATGGGTAGTTGGCGTGGAGGAATAGACCACTTGCAAGACGTTGTCTTGTTTTTAAATCGAAAACCCGATATTTTCCATGAGGCCATAGGGAACAAAAGAGTGACAAATTCAGTAAAATATACCTCATTGTGATTATTTTTCTCAGCACTACATATAAATGACTTGCAATTGAAGAGTTACAAGAGCAATGGATCAGCAATGTTTCGAACGTACCACTTTGCATTATGAACTCGCCTAAAAATCAAAAACAGAACATGAAAATTGACCAACCTGTCCGATGAGCTGTAGTGCAGTTTCTGCGTCCGAGGTGAAGGAGGGAACACAATGGCCAGGCGCTAACTTCTGGAAGGCGGTAGACAGCTTCCGTCCAAGTACATCGTGATGGTACTGATCTTTTGAGTCATGCAACATTGCGCACAGAACTACAGGATGGTTCCTTCCGCTTGTCACTGTCCTGAAGCAGCAGAAGATCACACAAATTTGGAGTAACACTTTTTACACCATTTCGGAAGTTTGTGCGAAATCGTCGGCCATGTGCGATTATATGTTTGTGAGAAAACAACATTCTTAGAATAGAAGAGGAACTGTTCGGTGCAACTCTTCATGTTTTCGAACTGTTTAAAAAAGTCAATCACACTACTCGAAACTATAAATAATATAATGTAGATGATATTAGTTGAACTCACACTATATTGTCGAGAGTTCCAACTACCACAGTCACGAGAAGATGGGAAAGATCAAACGTAGTGTCTGGTTGCATCCCACTTCCGAATCCTGGGAATGTCTGTGAAGCAGTACGGCGTTTGAGAAGTTCCTCTGGAACACGTACAATTTAATATCACGTAGAGAATATTGTACGGAGAAGACGATACTGCAAAGTTGAGACGTTATAAACGTAATGCTATTCTTTTGTATTCCAACGTAAATAGCCCGACATAAACAGTGATTTAGAAACGAATAAAAATCAAGTCACGATGTTCAACCACCCCACCACTAGCGTCAGAGTTTTTTTTTATATTAAAGTATAATGGATGGAAACAATTTATTACAGACAACTTACTCGTGAACGCTACCGCCTCTTCTCTCGTCATTGTGTCTAGTATCTTCATGCTTTCCTTGAACTTCAACAGGGCGCCTTTCTTAGGACACGATTTCCCGTAGAGAGCGATGGCATCCGGGAATAGTATGCAGATAGTTGTGCCCGCCGCTGTAATAACACTACACACTAACAACTTTTCAAAAATGAAACTGAGTTCGGCAAAACTTGGGCCCTTCTCGATTTTTTAAGCTACTTTTCCCGGAATATGATATTATGTATGGTAGTCGTGACGTTCAACTCAGCTAGAGATATAACTGACAAAAATAATATCCCATGGTCTAAATAATAACTCGAAAATTATACCCCATGGACTACATAATAACTAACTTGATCCAAACTTTTCGCCACCGTGAGTGACGGTGATTGCAGGGTTGCGATCAGCCATGACCGTAATCTTGCCGAGATCCGTCACTAAACGAGGGCCCGGTCCTTGTTTCGGACATTCTTTCGTCTTGGTTGCTATATTCGACACCTATAAAAATTTGTTTCAATAAATACACTGTGATTGTGGCAAAAAGTTGAATCATTGGACAGTAAAGCAAATTCGCACGTAAAGAAGATTAAGAGAATAGTTCAACTGATCATACCAAGTAACTTTTCCATCGAGGCAAAAAAATCAACTGCCTAGAATCTAGTACCTGCTTTCCACCCAGTACCTGCTTAGAATCCACTTCCTTTCCTTTAGCGCGCAAAAACTCTTTTGCCTGAGTTGTAGTTCTATTCTGCAAGCTTTCCTTGATAATGGCTACGTCACTGGGAGTGGCACGGCGAACGTCTGAGAAAACAATTGTAAATACGTTATTTTGTGCTTGGTAAACAGACATTTATGTAATCCGGAACTTTGCCAAAAAGAATTGATGAATAGCCAGATTATAGCAAGTGTACTCAGCAGACTTCTAAAGTGTTTTCTTTGTTTATTGAAACGTCATCTGATAAACACTATTTTTTGCCTTCACTGTGAACCAACCTGTTGTATCTCTGTACGGAAGTTCGATGTCATTTCCGAGTAGAACATACTGATATAAAACGTCGGACTTGATGTTACCAAGGTCATCGACGAGAAAGTAAATCTGGAATTTCCAAGTTCAGCACGTGAAATGTGGTGTGCGTTAATTTGTAATACGGGATAACAAGAGAATTATGAGCTGGATCAGTTTGGTGGGAAATTCTCGATAAAGCTAAAAATAGAACAAACTTTCGACACATAAGGTAATTTCACAGTTAAAACATATAATAAACTTACATTTCTGCGTAGAAGGCTATTATCGGGATGAGTAGCTCGGCTCCTTTTCATACGAACAGCACTGCCTTTTGGATCGTTGTCCCATTTGGGTGCCTTTTTGACGTTATCTGAAACAAACCAATTCAGATGTTATGGAAACCGGTTCACAAGGACAAATTCAATTTTTACGTCAGAAAAGTGGAACGAACCATAAAATAGTGCAACATCCTAGGAGTGAGCAAAGACAATATTACCTTTTGTTTGGCACCACGATTTGAATCCATCGGTTTGCATCGCCTTTGGATCCGGAAAACATTTTTTGTTGATCAAAAATGTTTGACTTCCACACCGATTAACGACCAGTTTCTCAGGTATGACATCATTCACGAGAGTCCTAAATTTATCGTTCAGTAGAAACATTGTAAACATATTGAAAACTGACATGTATACTCAGCATAAACTATATTTCAAACAAAAACAGGTCTGCATGAATTGTTCGACCGAAAGTTAAGATCACAAGAATACCTATTGGACCATAGGTGTTCAAAGCCAGTTCAACCGCATTGAACTTGCGTAACTTCAAATGTGGGCTAAACTATTTGTCTCGTTTTTCGCGTTCAAAACAGTTGTCGCTTTTCATTATGAGCGTAAGTTCCTGGAATATAGCGAAATCAGAATAGGTCGGTGCAATTTTGACGGGGTTTTTCACGTGTGTATGGGACTGATAGAAGTCGTGACCTTTCTTTTAAATCCCTCGCAGATACACGTATGTCTCTGTCTCAGAAATAAAATATCAAGATTACTCACTTATTCTCGAGCATTCTGATTGCATCAGACCTCTTCATCGGTTTTGTTGCTTCAGAAAATGTTACAGCTACACCATTTCTCGTGAGCACGCCATTAGAAGGTACGGAGCACGGTTGAACCTCATCTGATCTCACTGAAAAACTAGTCGTAATATAGGAACAGGGCAACTCAATTGCTAAATTCACTCACATCCCGATAAATTTGTCCAAAAATCAAAGATGTTTTATCGGGTTACTTATCGCAAAAAGTAAGAGAACACGTTAAACATGTTTAAAACAGCAGAACTGAAAAAAATGACAATGAAAATATGCCCTATGTTCCATTTAAATGCTAACTTTACGTGAATATACAATTTACTCTTTAGACCTTCTACGGTGAATATGTGATTTGTGTGTGAGGTGAATATGTGATTTGTGTGTGATTATGTAATCATCCCAGTTCTTTAATAACATAATCACACCGTTTCTTATTACTGAAAAACTACCTGCGTCTGACTGATTTTCCGCAGCTTCTTCGTCAGGGGAGGTGAGATCGAGATGAAGAACGGTTGGGGTCGTGTGAATGTTGCCGGCTACATCCAGGTCATCAACCAAGCTGGATACCTGATCGGCGGCACTGAAGGACGCGATGGAAGAGTTTGGCGTGGATCGCACTGGAAACATGGGCAAGGTCACAGATGCAATAGTTTCGGTTGACGAGTTAAAAAGTTAAATGACCCCCATTTCTTTGGAGGTCATCTCTCGGTCATGAAACAATTCGCACAAGTTCCGAATTTTGCCCAATTACACATGCAACCAAAATGAAAACAGGTTGCATGTGTACGAAACCATTGATTACTTTCAAATGCAACGCGGTCGCATGTGTAAACCGCCCCGAATTCTACATTTGAATGCTAACTTTACGTGAATATACTACTTTTCAGTATAGTGTATGGATTCACTAATTCAACAGTATGCATGTTGTAAAATGTATGGAAGAGTTCTTGTGTTCAATATCTTACTTTTTTCTGTACCATCTTCTGATCTCCTTTTCTCTTCTGCGGCATCGTCTTCATTTGGCCAGCTTGTTAACATCTCCTGCTGGTTCCAATGCTCCTGATTTTTCTCACTCTCCATGAAAGTTCTTTCTAAAATATGATACTAAAAATTACAAATACTGTCAATTTGTTCTGGCTACGGGTCTGAAATGAGTGATTGGTACTTTCTGAATCCGGAACCTTCTCAGTAACAATCATACGTGAGGTGACTTTGTTTTCCACATGAATTTATTAGAATAGGCTGTTTCACTCGGGCATCCAGACTACAAAGCAGGGTATAAGCTCAACTTTCAATCAGTATTCAATAAATAGCGACTATTGAGGAAATTGGGGTAGAGGAGCCCGATTTCTACTGAAAAGCATACAATTAAATAAATAATTCAACAAAGTCACCCTGTGTTTGGTGACAATTCATTAGTTTGCCACTGAAAACAAGCTCACCTGCTTCCCACTCCTCGCGTTCCCTCGCATTAGAGCACGATGCTGATTGATGACGGGTATCATTCGAGTGTTCTCCGAACAAAAAAGAGGCGGCGAAACCTGGATGTAAGATGAAAATAGTTCGAGCTGTTCGCCACAAAGGACAAAGCACAGTGAAGACTGGAACCTAGCTCGACAAATTACTCCTTCAGTACACCTCTGAATGGTATGAGAAAATTCATACCAACTCGGCAAATCAATACTGAAACTAAACGATCCACGGAAACAATCGGTAAGCAAAAAAAACTATAATGGCCATGCCATACACCAGTAACGTCCGACTAAGCGACAAAAAGTAATCCGTTTTCAGATGTAAACACGTAAAAATTCAGGATTTTTCCTAAAAAGTAGACCGATTCTCATGTTTTCGGCTGAAAAATAGTCTGTTTTTCGAATTTTTGAATATCACTATCGTAGTTGACCTAGCAAGAGATATTCAGAGTAACATGGAAAAAACTAACCATTCACAGCATTTGCTGATCCAGAAAACTCTTTGAAGTGTGACGAATCGAAGTCTGAATCCGGCGAACTTCCTCCAAACCGAAATTCAGCAAATGAGGTGAAACGGTTGTTCCTGATCTCCTTGTTCACAGAAGTCTGAAAACTATGTGTTAACATTTAGGTATAAGAAAAGCATACATCATGCACGCTCAATCACCTATTAACAGATAAAGAACGACTACAAATCGTATAACGTATTGAAATCATCGGATATTCTACACACAGCAAATTGTGAGGATGGTTAAACTTACATTCTCGTATGTGGGTGCTTCTGTGACCGATTCTTTGAGATGAACCACAGGCAAACTTGAACTATTTGTACCGTCCCAATAATTCGAAACTGAAACATTGTAATATGTTGAATAATTGAAAAAGAAGTATGGAAAGAGAGAAATCACAGTTATACAGCCAATTTACACAAAGGAAAAAATCTTTATAATTAAAATTGAGTCAGCACAATAAAATTGTTCGGCGGTCTCAATATACGCATACTGTGCCAGCTGCGTATCATTTTTCTTTCAGCGGTCATTTGCGTATTGCAGTAATAGAACGACTGGAGGAAAAATAAATATTTTATCCAAACCTTCTCAATTTCTCCGCGTTTTGAGAGCTTTATTAATAAGTTTTGCATATATCTACATTTGAGCATTCATATTTCTACATTTGAGCAAAGTCTGACTGTGACTGTGTTCTATTACTGATAGGTAGATGAGATTCTTAACGAAAACAGTATGAGCTGAACTCAATCATGGAAATAAAACGAAGAATTGCGGTGTTCTATCTTATTTACCTGGGCCAGTGGTATTTTCTTCACTCTGGTGTACATGTCCCCCTGTGGTATCACCGCTTTTCTCCTCCATATGAAACTGGTTAACACTGAAATATATGTGTACAAGTTGATTATATGCATAAAAAAGACTGGCAATAACAAAACGTAGGCAAAACTCACTATTACATTACTCAGTTAGCGTTTAAAGTAAATTTTTAACTAAAAATTATTGATCGACGACCTATGCCGTTTCGCGCTCGATTTCAAAATTTTGAACGTTGTTTTGGCGCATTTACCCTTACTCGCTTCGAAACTATATTATAATTGAATACTCAGCTATCAAAATGAAGTGTACGGTGGAATTACATAATCAACCCGATTTTATTTTAAATTTTAGGCCAAGTGCAGTTTTGACTACGTTATTGAAGTTTTGTTTTAAAGTTCCGTTTTATACACAGAAAGTACAGGATGAGCTGTTTTTTAGTTCCAAGTTGTATCCACCTTCAGTTGAGTCTACAGTGACCAAAAAATAAAAAAAATGATTCTCTCCAGTCTCCAGTATTGCCCCATGACATTTATCTGCTGAATGTGGTTATTTATTGAATGCTGAGTGAGAAAAGCGACTCAAAATAGAGTTTACGGGACAAAAGTTAAGTTTCATAAGTCGTAATCACTAATTAGACTTGCACACATGTCTTATGATAGTAAAATGACCATTCAAGTTCCTTTTTTTCGTAGAGATCTATTTCATGTCTGCGCCACTTGCGATTTCTACTTGCTACCAGCTGCATCTACTGTCGAACATAATGCTCGCGTATAAAGACAAACCTGGTTCATTGCTCTCTTTTTTATACTTCCTTTTTCTTCCTTCCATAATATCCAACGTTGGCGGGTGTAAGTATACTAGAACTTGCGATTAATACCTGCTACCAGCTGCAGTTACTGTCTGAAAGGACATAATGCTCAAGTATAGATAGAAATCAGCTTCTTCGCTGTTTTTTTAAATTTCTCTCTCCTCTCTTCCATAATATCCAACTTTGGCGGGTGTCTGCTCAACTTGCGATTTATACCTGCTACCAGCTGCGGCTACTGTCTGCAAGGACATAATGCTCTAGTATAGATAGGAATCTGCTTCTTTTCACTTTTTTATATTTCTCTCTCCTTCATATTTCATAATTCATTCGCTGTTCTATAATCGTCCTAGACTGCACTGCCACCAGCTGGTAACAGCATATTTATCGAATGACTCACTATTTCTGTCATACTGGCACGATATAATCATGTCATCTGCTGACTCAGTGCGTGAGACCTTACATGAGAAATGGTATACGGCTACAATGTTTACAACAGTTCAATTCTATCTAGATTTCTGGAAAGGTGATGCCATCGGTAGTTTTTATTCGATGAGACGTAAGTCTGTAAGCAAATAATTTTACCTGTCTAATTTCCGGTTACCTACAATTTTGAGGTTACTTGCCATTCTCCGGTTAGTGCTGTTGCTAACCGTTTTTATGGTTACATGGTAGACTAGTAACCTCTTTTTTGATAACCGCTTTTTGGTAACTTTTTTATTTTAGGTTACTTTCCGGTTACCATTGAAGTAACCTTCAAAAAGGGTTACCAAAAAAGGGTTAGGTTACCTAAAAAGCGGGTTAGATATAGAGTTAACCCCTTTTTAGGGTTACTTAATGAAGTAACCACTTTGCTAACCGTATTTTGATAACCTTTTTTTTCGGTTACTTGGCGGTTACCTAGGCGGTTACCAGTTCAGGTAACCTGAAAAAAAGGTTACCAAAAAAGGGTTAGGTTACCGGAAAACCCGGTTAGTTGTAGAATTGGCCTCATTTCAACCAATAAAAGAACAGCGAAAATGGATGCTGACATGATGGTATATTCGTGTTTGTTTTTCACTTCCAGTTGTAACGTACTGCACTAGTAAAGTTCTCCGAATGGGCAAATATTAAATAAAGGGGCTCCGTTTTCGCCAAGATTAGAAAAATATTTCCAGTTTTGACGGAAAAGGAGGAGATTCAGGTCCGAAAATGGAAAACCTGCGCCCTTTATACCCTTTGTGATATATTTACACCATACAAGTGTCCGTGTAACATGTAGTTTTGCAGACTGTTCGCGCAGGATGATGCTTCTCTGTCGCCGCTGATCACTTCGTTCCTGGACACGGATGCAGAGTGGATGATCGTTGAACACGTCCTGATGGAGCGCAAACGGTTGATTGAGGTTGGTTTGTCAGCATTACAAGTTGGAATAGGATAGCGTGCTTCTAGGGGGGGGGGAAGCTATAGTTTCCACGTCTCAACAAAAAACATGAACAGTTCAATAGAACTATTAGAGATGTTATGATACTGTTCGGGACTATGTAAAGTTACTGACCCACACATTGTTCAAGATGGTGTGTAGGTAGAAAACAATGGACCAGGCTGGCCCCTCTATTCGAAGGGTAATAAGGGCAAGCGAGAGTATGGGTGGATGGGGCCATCAACAACCTTCTAGCTTTCCGGTGGCACACTATCTAAACAGTGCAGTTACTAACTACGGGCTGATTTCTTGCTACCTGTGATGATGTGATCTTCAGTGCGGTGAGATGAATAGTCTGCCAGCCGTGCCGCCCGTACCCGTTCTGCCGCAATTGGCCACCGATTTCTTCCAGAGTGCTGTCACGTATGCCGCCTACTCTTACGAGAGGAAAATACCGCAGGTTCACGAGTATTCATAGTTTTATCATAATCTGTTAAGGTTTTCCGAATAGCTAGCAAATTTCCATAAACGTACTCCCTTGTCGTCGGAATCGGAAGAGTTGGCCTATTTTTGATGCACTATTTCACCAATACAAAATGTGAAACGGGCTCCTCGCTTCTTTCGGAAAGGTAATCACACCTTACTGGTATGTAGGCACAAGCGCCCAACTCTCAAGCTCGTAAATCCACGAAAGTTTTTGCGGTCACAACTGTATGCTCATTTTCAGTATCTGCCCCATATAAAGAAGTGTGTGGCTACGTATGCGTTGAAGTGTAGGAAGAGTGTTCCCGATGAGTAAGTTTCTGTCTTTCAATTGCAATGAGTCAACGTTTGGGTTGGACTTGTATCAGTAATACTTGTTGAAACCCAGTCTTTTTTTATGAAGTACACCGTGCTTAAATTTTATTTAGGATATTTTTATTCTATTGATAAATCTCAATGGAGAAATAGAACAAGTATTGAACTCTGCACATGTGTGGACCAATAGCAGGACTGGGTGTATGTAGATGTTCATTTGAATTCTGTGATCCTGCTTCTCGGCGTCTCGCAAATGTCTTTCTCCAATAAATATGTCGTTTTCTTTCAGCAACGTACTTACCGGAATGCTGGTCACCGAGTTGCAAGCACAGAGTGGCGACTTCGACGTGGAGCTGGCTGGTGTACGGGTACGATTTCAATTATAATATAACCTTTTTCGAAAGCAAGCATTTACGGTGTATATTGCCATATTCCGCTGTTTTTGTAGTTTGATCCCGTTGGTTTCGGGTGAAAATCGTGAATTATGATATAAGTCGAGATCAAACTACAACGATGATTCGGTCACTCTATGGTGGTCATTATTTCGACAATCCACTTTTTCGTTGTGACACTTGATGCGTAATTGTTCAAGTAATTACATATATGGGTGAACTCCGATTCCAGATTGCATCTACTCTTGGTCTTCTCTCTTCATCAGTGACGAGCGGCCTGTCAACATCGAGCAAGAGCTCTTCGGAGAAAGCTGGTTGGGAAATCGGTGGCGGCCCGCAAAGTGTAAGTGGTCATCCCGAGAATATTCCAGAATTCAGATGATTCTAGTCATTTTTGGTAATAGGGCTGTTAATAACGTTCAAAATGAGAGTTTCCGGATGGAAATGGTGCTTTACTCGAACATTTTCGAGTTTATTCGTCTCTAACAACCTGGTGTTAGAATAGTATATAGTATTCATTATTTATTCGCGATTTAACATGCGTCTTGGCAATTTTTAAGATTCAGACATGCACGCACGTAGCACGCAACTTTCCATCCGGTCTTCAACCCGGGACTCACCCGGGACCCGGGACTTGCTCTCAGGATAATTTTGTTTTGTTTGGAAAGATAAATTGTCACAAATACCCGAGAACATGATATTAGTGTAGTATGTAATATCTTATCTACTGTTCGTTTTTAAGCAACCTTCACATTGTACTGTATGCTTGCAGCGTCAAGTTGATCTTTCGGCTCATGAGTGCAAAATCTGTCTCGATGTTGTTGGTGAAAACAACGTGAAGAAGGTGCTGTCCTGTCCGGAGTGTGTGGAACCGTATCACAGCAAGGTTGGTTTGTTTTTAGTTTTGTGATGATCCGTGAAGTTCGTTGAAGAAATGTTCTCGAGAAAGGACTGAAGTGCACAATGCACAGTCACTTGTGAATTACTGCAATTAGCTATTTATGTCGGGTTTTTCATAGAGTTGAAAATTTCGAGTTTTCTCAAGTCGACTCGATTTTCACTTTCAGACCTAAAGTTTCGAGTTTTCAAATTATATACTGTGTGTATGAATTTAGTGTGTTCGTGCCTGGCTGAATACCAATTCCACGTGCCCCCAGTGTCGTCGCAACTGGCCGGATCCCGTGAACTTCCCCGGACTTGGTGCGCAGTGATCGTTGACCTCTTGTCAATCTCACAGGCATTTCTCTTCATGTTTGTGTACTAGATAAAATTGATTGTAATATTGTATCCACAGCAACTCGGTTTTTGATTAGGTTGACGTTAGAGCATGAATCACGTTGATTTCTGGGAGATTTGGCGAGAACTGGGAAATCATTCTTTGAATGAAATTCGAGTTCTGGTCATTGAGAATGTTAGCTTTATGAGATGAGTTGATCTGATTTGTAGGATTCCATTTGTTGTTATGGGAATTGTTGTACAGAAATTCAAATCATCTCCCTTTTGGTGTGCACGTGTTAATTGTTATGCTGGCTGTGTACTATTGGGCTGAACTATGACATTCGCTTCCCAGAACACTTTTCATGGTCTTACTGTCGTCAGTCGTAGTACCTGCCAGCTGACTGGACGTTTATTATTGTTTTTGAGACTTTTATTCTCGAGCCTGTTGCGGGTTCGTATGTGCAATTTGAGTTATTTCTGTCTCTTGCCTTCACCTTTTCTGAGATGTATGCCTAGGAAATGTTGTAATATCGACTGATGTTTGTGATCTACGTGTTGCTCGTTTCCCACTTCCGTTTGTGGAGTGCGCAGTTGATTTTGTTTCTCTGGTTCAAACTTATGTTTGGTCGAATGATAATAAGCCTTCGTTATCTCAGTGTTCTTTCGCTGCTGTCTCGTTACTACCAAATGTATTGTTGCCTTCCGGTTATTTCGGTTTGAATTGTTCTTGAAAGAATGTTATCTTGTATGAAGTTCAAATCAAGCTGTTGTTTCGTTCAAAACATAACGATGTCGTAGTATGCTTGTTGTTTATCGTTCTTCTCACAATCGAGAGGTTTATTTAATAGGGGGAGGTTCTAGATTGTAGCTAAAAAAGAACTAAATAGTGTCTAACTAGCCTGATAAAGGGATGAATCTGGAGAATCATATATGATAAGTGAATTTTGAACTTTGTAGTTTGCTCTCTATGAGGCATAATTGCCACGGGTTCTCATCATTGGGTTCTGAACACCTTCCTGGGGAGGTCAGACAGGTTAATTGAGAATAGCTGTTCTCCCTATCCCCCAGTTATTGTAGTTGGTTCAACGTTTGACAGTCATATTTAGCCGCAACACAAGTTGGATAGCTGATAATTGACTTTTACTGCCATTAGCAACTAGGTCTCTGGCTCTCTCATTTGAACAGTTGTCGTATGTCGTTCTGATTTTTTCCCGGTTATTTTTCGCTCGCGTTTTATTGTTTTTGAACTGTTTTTTGTTAGCAGAGATGACGAACTGATCAAAACTTTTTTTTTCAGAAGTGATTCTCTCATCATGGCTCCTAGGTATGTTGCGTTTCACTGCAACTCTGAGGCCGAGAAACGTCAACTGTTCGAGCTTCTGGTGAGTTTACTTTTATTGCAAATCTCGAAAAAAAAACTTGCGAGACTAACAGGTTTACTTGAAAAGTTCTACCCCTTCTTCACTTGGGCTTAGAAATCGACAGAGACTCTATTTAGGCTACATGGCCTATATCGGTGAATTCTATATGTAACCGGGTTTTTTGATAACCTAACCGGTTTTTGGTAACCCTTTTTTCAGGTTACCTCAGTAGGTAACCGGTCGGTAACCGAAAATGAAAAACCGGTTACCTCTTTTTCTAACGTAAAATGTGGTTTTTACCGTTAGTTTGTTTGGTAACCGGATTTAAGTTTCAGGTTACCGACCGGTTACCTACTGAGGTAACCTGAAAAAAGGGTTACCAAAAACCGGTTAGGTTACCAAAAAACCCGGTTACATATAGAAGGCCACATATATCTCGTAGTTTAAGGTAGTAGGAAACCAGCAACTGAGGTTTGCTGGTTCTCTCACGTTCTCTCTGAGCTGAAAAGAAATCTAGGCGTGATTCAGTTCAGTTTCAGGCTGAAACTGAATCACGCCTAGATTTCTCACCCTACCGTACACTTGCACAACGGGAAATTTTTAAAGCGAACATATTTATCAGGTCAATTACACAAGCAACCGGGTTGATATCAACCAAATTGCTTTTAGAACCAACCAACCAGCCTTTCTTCACCAAATCAACCGAATTTTCTTTACAAAAGCAACTGGGTTGACTTTTGGTTCATATAAACCCGGTTGCTTGTGTAATCAGCCTATCAGTTGATCATATTATTGTGATTGGTGAATGTGCTAGCTTGGAAATCGTCCGTTACATTTATATTTACAAATAATATCGATTGATTTGCAGGATCGTATAAAAAAAGAGCCTCTGGCGGTGGTTCCTACCCTGGACCTGTTCTGTTCCTGTCCACCTCAATATGCTGAAAGTTAGTTTGGATAATTTTTGTTCCATCCATATACCTCCATATACCAGTAAGGTCTGACAGAGCGAGTAGTCCGTTTTCAGATGTAAACACGTGAAAATTTATAATTTTTCGTCAAAGGTAGACCAATTTTCTACTTTTCGGCGAAATAGTAGTCCGTTTTTTAATTTTTTTGACTATCCGGACAACTTTACTGGTGTTTGGTTGCATCCATTTTTATAACGTTTAGTGGTACTTACAGTATTGTGTGTGATAAACCACGGTCAGGTTCCAGTTGATAATAGAACAAGGTTTTGGGTACTGTAGCTTTGTTATACTATAAGATAGAAATATAGAGAGATTAGGACGGAGAGGGGACGTTTGGGAAAGAGATAGAGAGAAAGAGCTTGAGGAATAAAGAGAGACATTGAGAGATCGATAGAGAGAGAGATAGAAAGAAAGAGAGAGAGAGAGAGAGAGAGCTGTGAAATAAGAGATATGAAGGAAGAGAGAGAGTACGAAAAACAAAGTGATGATTCTAGGTGCCTCGACGTCTAGTTATTCTGGTAGACCGGATAGTCGTGACGATGGCTTCCATTCCAACTCCACCTCTCCTCCGCTCAGCTCAGAAGATGGATCCCAGGGTCCCACGGAGGAAGGACCAGTCTTTACCGATCTCACCCATGTCACGAGCTCTTCGTCTTCGCCAAAGGATTGTGAGTGCCTGTGCCTAAACCTTAATCCAGTAAAGTATCTTTTGACTAAAGTCGGAAATATTTGAATTTATGATGCGAAATCACGAATTTTTATGCCAATAAAGTACGATGGCAGTTCAACGCTTTTTAGCTGAACGTTAAGAAAGTTTGGCGAAGTTGACCTCCAGATCATATTTTGGAGGGTCAGTGATGAAAGGTATGCGAATGTAGTAGTCCAAACCATTGAGAAGCCTTGCTCTATAAAGGTTTTTGAGTTGTGACTAATTCAAAGTTTTGAAGATCTTCCGGATGCTTCGTCCTCAACTGCTGCGACTTCCTTCTATGATGCTGGCTACGATCCGACTATGATGCGTAGGTTACTTCAATGGTTCTCCACAATACATAACCTTCTTCAAGTTTGCCGAAAAAATAACTACATCCACTAGTTATATCCTGACGTGTTAGGGGTTGGGGAAATTTTATTTATCTTCCTTCTACACCTTTCTTGTTGAATTGAATGGGAAATTGAGATATTCTGCGTTTTTCAAAGTACCAATGATGGGCATTTTTATACAACAATTCATTAAGAATTTGACTACAATAGTTTTCTCGTTTCAGCTTTCCACGACACGTCCTATAACTTCGACGCATCTATGACCGAGAGTGTGGATTATTCAGGACAGCCGACTGAAGATGTATCATGCTCATACCCTACCAGTTCGGCGGAAACTGTCAAGAGCCCTTACGGTAAGTTGCTCAAGTTCAAACTATAGGAAATGAGCGACTTTTCGTCGTTTTATCTTGATACACGCCATGGTTTACGAGTTTAGAGCGAAAAAGTAACCGGATCAAACTACAAACACAGCGTAACAGGGTAACATACACCTTATGTGCCTACTTTTCAAAGAGCGAACCGTTAAGATATATCGTAATAACCGTTTCAACGAGAGCTGGTTTTTTAATATATGTTTGGGGACACTTTCGCTCTATGAGGTACAGATAGTTTACTCTAGAATTAATTGTTACATTATAGATTCACCGAGTGAACGGGTGGTTTCTGAAAAAACACCACATTATTCATCATGCAACGTATCAGACAAGTCAGCTAATGTATTCATTTTCCCACTGCCTCGACTGATATCATTTCAGATTCAGTTAAAGGAGAACCGAAGGAGGTCTTGAGCAGTTCCTTCGTAGTGCCCGGCAGTGGTACGCCGGTCCCCAAGGCCGGGAAAGTCTGTGAGTGCTAGAGAGAATATCGAGTGTAAAGATGTGCATTAACAAACCTTCCGAGAAGAAGGACTGCGTTCACAACTCAGGAAATACTGAAAGTAGACGTGGAGAGAAGTAACGATTTCCGTTGTTCGACGTTTGAAATACTACGATCTGGTTCACTGGCAAATTGACGGATATATGTGTAAATTTGGTAATTTTTCCCCGCCTATAAGGACAGCCACTTTTGTAGCGGCCTCGTCGAGACAGTTTGCAGTCAGAGACGACACGCAGATTGTCCATGCTTTTATAGCTTGCTAATTCTAGAATAGTGGCAAGTTGTACTAATTTTTCTGAGGGTGAATTTCCCTACCTTTCCAGCCATTCTATGTAAACTGATTGCCTTTTCTTTTCTGAATTTGAGGGAGAAAATGAATTTACTTGAAGAAAATGAATTTTCTCTCCAGCGATTCTATGGAAACTGATCGCCGAGACACTGGCGGACGACGAGACAGACATTGCCGTCTTCACCGGAACACCCGAGGAATTGGCCTTCTCCATTATCGATTACGGGAGAATGGCCGAGAAACTGGCACCGGTCAGCAAAAGTACTGCGGTTAGTCGAACAGTTTCACACTTTTCTACGATTTTTGATCGATAATTTTAGTTTGACAATTACGTAGATCGGAGTTTTAGTTTGCACAAACTTTCGATCGGTCCAGCTCCAGTTGCCGGCCATAGCCAGGCTGGTTATAGTAGAATTACCTATCCGAAAAGTTATCCGCTTTGCTTAATGAATGTTTCAATTTCAGGATAAATTGAGGGGAAGACTGCACACGTATCTGTGGAATGCATGTCTAGAAGATCGATATCTAGCGAAGACAAAGAGTAGCTTTGGTAATTTTTTTCTTTCGTTCGGTGTTGCTATGGCCTAACGGTTATCTGCTAGAACATAAATTAGTTAAGATGGTCAAAGTTACCCTGTTCTCCACGCGGAACTTGTAAGTGACAGCCTCAGAGACGGGGGGGGGGGGGGGGGGGGGTAGGGGTGGAGCGGTGGAGCCTTCACCACTACACACTCGCACTCCCCCACGTCTAGTATTCTTCAAGTTGTAAATTGTTGTGGGAAATGATGCTCAGTTGATGACTTTCATGCTCAGCCCGATTCGAAGTGGCATATAGTTTCAAGTTGTTAGTAGTATTTTAGGTACCGCATACATTTTCAAGAGAGATGGTTGGATAATGATGGAGCATTGCCTGGCTGAACTAGGCGTCAGTCTAGAAGATTTTAAGCAGAAGGGCTTCGAATACTTGGAAAGAGGCGAAGGTGAGTTAGACTCCAATAAACCTGTTCGAAAGGCCAGAAAATTTGAAAAAATGGCCCCCTTTTGCCGATATTGGATTCAAAACTGTTAAATGTTACGTCTTTAAATCGTAAAACGGATTCATTTCTCTAGTGTAGTCACACCTTACAGGTATGTGAGGTCCGTGGTACCAGTATGGGTTTTCTTTATCTTTAGAACCTTCTTCTCAAGAAGTTTGCATTACATAACTGTCGCAACTGTTTATTCAGTTCAAGCGAAGTCGAGAAAAATGCACTTTGTTGTCGAAATTTCGCGAAAATATGTGTTCTGTTTGTCTTTCCTAATGCAGAAAGTAGTTTCAGAAGTCGAGCGGAAGCCCGTGACTGCGAAAGGCCGAGTACAAAAAGGTTCGGATATTCATTCATACAGTGGTTAGCTAGTAGAACCAACTATTTTATGGGTAATGTAAAAGCCTACGTCGTTTTGATTACGACTTGATGTGATGTTCATGTTCTGGAATAAATAGCAGAACATCTTAACTTCTAATCAAAAGTATAAGAACAACTAACAGAACTTGGTGTCAGTGGTACACCGATCCCCATTATTACGCAATCTCCCGATTAGAAGGAAAATTGAATGTTTATCATAAGCAAATAAAATTCTAAATTAAATTAAACTAAATTAAAATGCCATTCAAAATGAGTACTTTGTATTACTTTTATAGGCCGTATCTGGAAAGTTTTGGTGGACGCACTTCTGAATTCGGACCACGACGTCGCCAGTTTCCATGGATCATCCAAGGAACTTGGTTTTCGATTTGAGGATTTGTCGAAGTTTGCTGAGGTCTTGTTCGATGGCATGGGATTCAGCAAGGTTGGTGAACTTGATGTTCATACGAAGCAAGTATTTCTCTGGTTTATTTCGTTTCTACGCGCAGGGGAGGGCAGATATGGAAAAAAGTCAAGGAGGGGGGGATCGTCGTTTTTGGTTCAGAGGGGGTTGAAAATTGTACGGTTTTCGCAATTGAAACCAAGAACATTCCTGTTCATTTGTTGAAATAGGACTATTCTATTTTTTTCAAATGGGAGGGGGTCGAATTGGATTCGACGTCAAAGTCAAACCAATCTCTGCCCGCCGCTGCTATGCGCACTCCTACAGTATAACGCTCAACTCCGAGGGACTAATCGCCGCCTTCTTTTGAAGCATCACTTTCCAATGTAATATGTATGGTAGTTATTATATGGAAACTAATAAGATAATCAGGATACTTTCCGGAAACTACAGTGTATCGAAAAAGTGATGAACGCTTCGAATTGTCACCAGGACGTCACATATTAATGACAGTTTCTAGTGTTGTTGGCAGCGGGTGGGCACAACACAAAAGTCCAAAAAGCATAATATGTAAACTGGCGCCGTTGTCTTACTATACCATTTTTTTGTACCCTAAGTTTTACAACTACAGCATATTTGATTATTCCAGTCTGACCAAACGAAGAAAGTTCGAGCAATTCTCTATCAGGCGGTCAACAGTCAGTCGTACCTCCGAAAGATTCCAGGTAACTTTTTTACAACTTGGTCGTTAGTTCTTATATATCACGAATCGGTCCAACCCCAAAAATAACGGACAACACCGAATATAGTGGTAACCGGAAGCAAAAAATAGGGGGTATAATATAGAAAAATAGATCTAACTTTTTTTGTAGAGGTGTTATTACTTATTTTTTTTCGATATTAGGAGGTATTAGGGTTGTTAAAGTCGAACTCGAAACTCGACTCGACTCGAAAAAACTCGAAAATTTTCGAGTCGAGTCGAAAATCGAAATTTTCCAAAACTTGAAAACTCGAAATTTTCCAAAACTCGAAATTTCCCAAAACTCAAAAACTCGAAAACTCGAAATTTCCCAAAACTCGAAAACTCGAAATTTTGAACTCGATTAACAACCCTAGGAGGTATCTATGAATAAGGTTTTTTTGTGAATACATTGATCAGCTCTCTTCATATATTTTTTTCAGGAACTCAATACTGTTACGCGTTCGAAGAAAAATTCTACCCTGTCTTGGAGAATATTTTGAAGACTAAGAAGTTGACCATGGAAGATTTTCGCAAAGCGGCAGTCTCAATGACCACGATCAAACAGGAGTGATTTTACTCTTTAGAAGAAGCATCCAAAATATTATTACGTTTTCTATAACAACTTCTTTTCCCTAGCTAGTTTTCTGTATATAGTTCTGTATATAACTCTCGAGGATGTAGACCTTATTCATTAACTCAACCAATAACTCATTTTATATTTGTTTACGGGAGATTAAGTAGGCTATTAACAGTGCATTGTGAGTAGCACTATAGGTGGAATTTCTCTAAATACAGATGTCATTATAATTTTTTGATTTGTGAAATGGTGATAATATGCGTGTTCTGTACAGGAGAGAAAATTGATCTTATGACTAACCTGATCTTATGAGAAAATTGATCTTATGACTAATTACAGACGGACCTTATTAATAAATTATATCTGATAATTAGTTTATATAAACCTCAAAGTATCAGCTAAATATGGTATTTTGTTTGAGAATGTTGTTTCCACGATGTAATTATTATAATGAAACTTAAATCTATGATGAACTTTGATGAAAGAGAAACAGTCAGATTTCAACTATCAACAAATTTGATCTGGGGATTTTTATTAGCACAAAGCTAATTTAGCATTAAATTTTAGAGAAAAACATTTGTGAGATGGGTACTGTAGGGGTAACAGATGATCTCAGCACAAAAGAGAATTCGAGTCACAACTAATATCAAGGTCATTGGGAGCAAACTGCATTAACAAAGCCAGCCATTGGTGCCAACTATTCGAATTGAAGCAGGAAGTTGACTTTTGATTCGGGTAAATAAGAGAAAAGCTAAGCTATGTTATGAAAAGAGTGACAGAAAAATGATACGTTTCGCTTGTACCCCAACTTACAATTTCGAAGTATATCGCGCGAAGCGCTGCGCAGATTAGTTTTTGATCACAACATTGCGGACTTTCAAAAGTGGTTTTATGCCATTTTCTCAAAAACTCCTGAACGGATTTTTGAGATTTTGATGGAAAGAGATAGAGGAGGAAAGGCTTTATCATTGAGCTATTCGATATTTAATGTGCGACCAGTGATCTACAGTTATGCTGAATATCGTCTCGCAAAAATGTCTTCCGACGGCGGCCGCGTGGCGCGGCGCGGCGTGGCGCGGCGGCCGCAAAACCGACGAATTTAACCGATTCGTCTGAAATTTGGAATATAGTTAGAAACAGCAGAGTTATGTGTAAATCTGAAATCTTGGACCAATCGGTTGAAAATGAGCCATTTTATCGCCTTGCAAACATTGCATTCAGCTGCTTTCACGATCACTTCTAGATGTGCGGAGTGTGCGAAGTGAGCTGTTGTTTTGTTTTTTGGTAGTTGGAGTAGATTAAAGTATGTTGAATAAGCAATTAGGTTAATCTGTAGAGATCCTGACTCCATAAAAAGGTTAATCGAACAAAAACAAAAATGCTGTCCGTGAAAGGATTCGAACCCTCGGCGGACTGGACTGTAGTGCGCTGCTCTGCCGACTGAGCCAAATAGCCACGAAGAGTGAAGAAATGGACGGCGCCACACGTGCGCTGCCCGAAATCAAGGATTGATCACGGTTTCTGAGAGAAGGCTTACTAACCAAACTCGTAACGCAGTTTTTGTTTTTAAAGCATCAACCCAGCGTGTGTGAATAGATTAAAATATATTGGAAAAGCAATTGTGTTAATCCGTAGAGATCCTGACTACATAAAAAGGTTAATCGAACAAAAACAAAAATGCTGTCCGTGAAAGGATTCGAACCCTCGGCCTACTGAACTGTAGTACGCTGCTCTGCCGACTGAGCCAAATCGTCACGAAAGAAGAAAAAATGGACGGCGCCACACGTGCGCTGCCCGAAATCAAGGATTGATCACGGTTTCTGAGAGAATGCTTACTAACCAGAGTTCTAACGCAGTTTATGTTCTGCAAATCAACTTAGTATTCATTGTTACGTTGAAAAAAGTTTAATAATAATTGATTAGATGCTCATTATTTCCTATCTATTGATTCATTATTTCCTTCGGAAATATAGAAAATGAGGACAATTTGTCTAAAAAAACGATGTAAAGTGAGAGACGATTAGCTTTTGAGATTGAACTGCATGGAATATAGAAAAGGAGGACAATAACTCAAGAGGGAAATAAAAAATCTAATCTCGCAATTTTCATGATCATCCTGACAGACTGATTCAAAAAATATATGCTAAAGCTTTTAGAAAAGTCCGCTTACACTAAAAACGTATCTGAAACAAAAATCAGCTACACCGTCAGTCTATCGCACAGTCACGTGAAACATGTTAAACACAGCAGAACTCGGAAACGTGAAACGACAAAGTGCACACTTAGGCTATTAGAATGCTAACTTTACATGAATATTCAAGAAACATATAGTGTACTCTGTTCTGTTATCATTTTCGAATCAATGGTGATAATCATATTAGGACGTTTCATCTAATTGTCTGCTGCAAGTTTTTTTCACTGAAAAACAAAATGTTTTTGACCCATGAAAATTGCGAGATTACATTTTTTATTTCCCTCTTGAGTTATTGTCCTCCTTTTCTATATTCCATGCAGTTCAATCTCAAAAGCTAATCGTCTCTCACTTTACATCGTTTTTTTAGACAAATTCATTTATGTTTTATTGAGTTTTTATTCCTTTATTGCTAGAACTGACTGACAGATCGTATCATTTTGTAATTTCACCGCCCTTCTCAAGCAATTTACCCGAATTCTTTGTTGGTACCCGAACTGAAAGAAAGTATGGTATTGTTGGCCCAGCTGTCACCCGATTTTCCCTTGTTCAGAGCATGACGCACTTCTTTTACTTGAAAAGAACTTTTCGACAATGTCGCAACTTTTCGTGGAACATTTCAACACTGCTCTATGAAACAGTAAGTGGTATGTTTGCTAGGATTTCAGAGAGAACTGGTAGGTTCCCAATCTTTTTCCTGGTAGATTTACTGCTTCACCACGGTTCACAACCTTTACGCGTAGTAAGCGATGGCTTGGCTGGTTGTTCGGCTATGTGAATGAAGTATGTACACATCTCCCAACTGCTCAATATCAGTGGTCCAAAGAGAATCAGCAGAAAATAAAAACAGTGCCTGTATTCCTGTGTAGGCCCTCTACTGTGTGTTATAGTCTGTTTCACGAAACAATTGCCCTCTACAGTAAGATAATGAAACTTTTAAGTGAACTTATCATATCTTGTAGGTGTTGTACATAGTTCAAACTTTGTGATTCAGTTTTCAACTTTGGGTACTACAAGCATACAAAACCGTAAATCTTTAATTCTGTTTGTTGACTAGATAAATGCGTTTAAATCTCTGATAGATTACTGTAGAAAGTCATCGATTGGTGAAACGAACTATACCCTGTCTCGCTGTGGTTGTATTTTGATCCCGCTGCTTTTTGGTCCCATTTCGTGAATCATGACGTGTATCGAGATCAAACTACAACGAAGATTTTGTCACCTCTTCATCAGTCTTCGAAGAAGTGACAACGGCTACAGTTAAAGCTGTTAGTTGGGGTTGATTGGAACGGAGCTACCAAGTGACACAGACATAAATCAAGTCGTGCGGAGTTTATCCAGAGGGCTAGCGCTATCTCACAGAGAGATGGAGAGAGAGAGAGTCGTGTATCCTATCGCCTAGCACTAGCGTTGTCCCAATTTCACGCGGCGCGCGCTAGAAGGAGACAACCAAATCAAGCGCGAACCCACTTCGTAAGCATCGTATTCCCTAGCGAGCGCCGCGCCATTTGGAACGGTGTCGGCTCTTCGGTTAGCGACGATCACGTCACGCTCAAATCATGACTTACTCCCCCTATATGTCTATCTCTCTCTCTCTCTCTCTCTCTCTCACGTTCCCTCTATGTAACTCTCTCTCTCTATGTCGTGTGCTCTTCCACTGTTTTTCCGTATTCATTTTATTAGGTCTCTGGTTTCTCCTCATTCTTCTGTTTTCTTCAACGCTCTCGTTCCCTCTTTTTCCTCCTCTCTACTTCTCTCTCTCTCTCTCTCTCTCTCTCTCTCTCTCTCTCTCTCTCTCTCTCTCTCTCATAGTATGTTCTTTAAACGATTGGTATGTGACTCGTTCTCTTATTTTGGCTCCAGGTTGTGTAGTGATGTATCGATCGTTTTTCGAATTCATACGGTAGTCTCAGGCAGATTCTGTGTGCACTTACCTTTAAAGATGGAAAGTGTTGCCGCAATGGTTTCAAGGTTACGGTCTGTGTGTTTAATCTAGGTTTGCTGAACGCTGAACACAGTCCAAACTTAGCATGAACTACAGAAGAACTAATTAGCAAGCCGACCATAAAATCAAACCGAGCTGGTTGTAGTTTGATGTTTGTTCTCACCTTGACTCTTCTTAGTTCTGTCAAGACTACGAGGTGGGAAATCCTCTCTTTGCTACTCAGCTCAACTGCTGGTAGCTTTCTAGCGAAATCGTATCACGTAGAAGATCTATTGTGAGACTCGCGGAGTTTCCTCTGACCTATGACACTATCGCTTCCTTTCGCGCGAGCACGCGAAGCGACACCGATCGATAACCGTCTTTTCTACGCGTTCTCTTCCTCGTCTTCCCTATACCATGTTCTATGGATGTGACACATATATCTGGTTGTCAAAGTTTTCGGGTCACTATGCGCTAGAACTAGCCTTTTCCAGTAAGGCTTCGGCGGCTTTCCACTCCCGCTTTGAACGCGTTTCCCCAAACTTTGACATACCAGAAAACACAACATGAGAAAGTCCTCTTCTCACTTATCACACAGTTTTCCCACCTTTCATCGAAAAGAAATTCGTTTTTGCAGAGGTTATACCTTACAACAAGAAAAGGCTTCTATTCTGTCTGTGTTCGCTGACAACTGGTCAACTTTGTTATATACCATGCAACGTTTAGTATTCTGCAGTGAGAGCACTACAGAGATAAAACTCAAATATGAAGTCACAATTGGACCTCACCTTGTTCAAAACGCGAACTTCAATTCTATAATCAAAGTTTCTGTCAGCAGGGGTAACCACGTCCTTCCTATAATCCAAGGACCAGGGGAGGACCTCCTGGGTCTGAATTAACTGGGAAACAATCTTTTTTCCTACCAACATGTCCTAATTCCCGGCGCAACTGTAAGTAGTCCTAGGCTATGGTTTTTCCTGTCTTCACTTCGACTTAGTGTATTCTCCTCTGCTACTTTTTGTCCATCCTGGTCGAATTTCCCTTTCGAGGACGCGTTTTCACCTCCTCAGTGTTCCCAATCCAGCACACTTTCGCCCTCGATTGCGCGTCTCTCGTAGTCTACAGTGTTTGGGGTCAGGCGCCTTTCGCCACGACCTGAATTTGCAAAGTTCGTCGATTATGCAAAACTCACAGTGATTCTAGGAACTAGTTAGTCATATTTTTTTCATTCTGCATTGCTCGGACTGAACTTGCAAAGTTAAACTCAATTTTTGGTCTCTTTGAACGTTTTCCGTGATCTGTTCGTTCGGTCGTCAGTTGATAAGAAAAGTTGCTCAAAATTTCTGACGTGTTTTGTGACAATGTTAATTGATTGTAATGTCCAAAGTATGTATGGGTTTTATCCTTGTTTCGTTTGACTTCGAAGCATGTATTTATATATTTATCTATCTGTCCTGTTTCTCGTTTTTCTTGAGTGAACACGTACCGTTTCATTATTGTGAACGAACTAACACCTTTTATTGACAGTACTAATTTAACGCTCAATCTGAATTGACTAAGTCAACCTTCAAAATAGTCGATCATTTTGATTTAAAGTACAGGTTATCTCCACAATGTCGCCAAATACAACTTGAGTTATTGCAATTTTGTAGTTTTACGTTCGGCAAAAGCACGATACTTGGATTTGCGTCTGGTTACATTTTGATTTGTTATTCATATGATTTTCATAAAGTTCTACCCCACATTTTCATTGGGTTGCAGGGATTTTTCATTTATTCTCAATTTCATTCCGTGCAAACTTCAGGACTGCCACGAATAAAAAAAGCTTCTTATATTTTACCCTTATACATTTCGATGTCGGGAATTCTGATTTAATGTCTTTAAAATCAGTTAAAGAAAACTGAACAATTTGGTTGACAAGATATTCTGAATCATTCTGTTTATTCCATCTAAGATTCTAGAAACAATCTTGCTCTCACTTGTTCATTTCAGTCACACCATCTCCCTTCCAAAGACTCCAATTTCTCTCCACGAATTTCAAATTTGTTCACTTTTTCACTAGATAATATTTTTTAATTCTCTTGCTGCGACACAGCAACATTTTCGAAATACCGAATCAGAACCCCGTATTCAAACTACAAATGAAGTGAAGTTCCGAGTTATTTCTGCTGTGCTATAAGAGTTCTACGTGTACTGGTTTTGAAAGAAGTTTGTATGTTTTTCTCTGAATTCGTCAGTCATCAATCGGCTGTTTATTTATTTTGCCTGAAGCGTGACCTTGTTTCGCTTTTTTGACGTTCTTATTAGGCCGCAGCGCATCTGGCGAAGTAGATTTTATGACTGGATTCCGTTTTTATTCACGAACTTCAAAATCGTGAATTTGTCTAGACTTTGAGTCCGAGGGAAATTGAAGTGTTTCGAACTGGAACGGATATGTTTATGTTCATATTTTATCTTCTTTCTGATATAATTATTCACGCTTCTGATGTTCTTTTATTGAACAACTACGAGAAAAATTAGCAATATATCTATAATTACAAATTCACGACTTTCATTATCCGACAATCACATTTTAAGTGATAGAGACAAACCCTTGAAAGGGATAAAAACTGCAAATACTTCTATGATACTATTCAATGTTTCATATCCGTCTAATCACGTCATATCCGAGAGGTCCATTAAATAATATAAGAAAAGCTGTTAATTGTTTCCCAAACAGTTATAACTTATGAACAAAAACTATCTATCTCTGTTTCCCATAGATATGAATATGCGATTAGCTAGAAATTAGTTTAGATCGGAACATGTACGCATGTACCCTGTACTCGGAACAAATGATGGATATATCTCATTTTTCATTCAAACACGGTGCTTTTCATAATTGAGCTATCGAACTCGATTATTGACATTTTCTGTCGGTTTACTCTTTTACAAGTTGTAAATCTCTATTCCAGAAACATGGAGGTACTGATGGGACCGCAACCATTGGTCCGTCCCGTATTCAGCTCGGTTGGGAACCAGCTAGAGACTATGGATACCGAAGAGTACGCAGAGAAGACAGAGCGGGAGGAGAACACGGGCAGCTGCGAGGGCACAGAATACGAGAGGAAGGATTACGTTGAGATCAATTTTAGGTACTGTATCACTTTAAATCATAAGTTTGATAGTTTTATCCAACATAGAAGGAGATTTAAGATAGGTGGCTTACAGAAGTTACCTCTCATCGAATGACCAATACTAACTGCATAACCAGAAGCAGCCGAACAACCGAAAAAGAAGGCATATCTTCTGATCCAAGGGATAATCACTAAGTTTCACATATCAGCGACTCGAACAGCTGATCTAGGATAGTGATTGTTGGCAAACACTAATTCTAAACTATTCAAGAGATCACAACTTCAAAAATCACCAAATATTCTTTCAGAGACACCGAGGGCAGCAACAGTCCGACATCCTGTGACGAATCTCGTCACGTTGCCGGAAATTACCGTTCCGAGTTGAAGAGACCCGATCTGAAAGGTGCCAGACGATCACAGAGTATTAGCATAAATAGAGCAATGGAATCTGTATATTGATTCAGAATTACATTGTATGAAACAACAAAACCTGCCGTTTGTTTATTTAGTTCTGTAGTTTTTCGTCAATGAGATCAGTTTGATTGCGCAGGCTTCTGCAAAACATATCTATCGATTGACGTTGCATGATTAATACACGGGTCTCCTGACGTAGCACATATCAACAAATTCATAAGCTGATATTTATTCCAGGTTCTTTCCGCTGCTCGATTTGTTCCAAGGTTTTCTGTCATTCTTCTTCTTTGTCTAGACATCGAATGCAGGCTCATTTCAAGAGCTACAAGTGCACATTGTGCAGGAAGGATATAACAAGTGAGTTGCGGAGAAATGTTTTTTTTTTCCAGGTACCGAAACGTTCAAACATTGTGTCCACGTGCATGATTATATTTTTGTGAATCACTGATAAGACGTGTACTGATTTTCCTTACTTTCTCGCTGGTCTTTCTTTTGTTCTCTCTCTCTTTTCCTGTATTTTGCTCATCCTCCACTCTCTCTTCTCTCGCTTTCTTCCTTTTTTTCTCTCTTTCTTCCTTTGTTGTTTCAATCTTCAACCCTCAGGGTTCGTCCTCTCACTTATTTTTTATCAACGTTACACAAGCTAGGCTCATGAAAACTCCGTCGAATACCTTGTCTCCGAAGAAGTGATCCACTTGATGACATCTCAAAACAGTTCGAACGCTCCTATCCTGCCTAGACGATATTTGAACTTTCATGAATAACAACAAGTCTACCGTGTTTGAGCTATTGAGTCAATTCTACTTTCGAAAACTTGGGCTCTGAGACTATGCAATGCACTAGAATAGAATAGAATAGAATAGAATGTTTATTCGCGATTGAACACGTGTCTTTCCACATTGGTATATGTGGCACTACAAATTATGATTGTAGATTTAGGAGAAAGAATAAAATGTAGAGTATTGTTTACTCTGTTACGCGCTGATTGTATAATACGCATTTTTGCAGTTGCAGTACTGCACAATAAACTGCAAAAGATAGAACATAACTAACTTCTGAATCGCCTGTTTTATCTTGTGTCAGCAACCATCATCTCCGAGAGTGCAATGTTGTGACCATAGGAGATATGCCTGGTCGAGCTCTCTGAGATTGGGAATAGCTACTGCCTCTCAGCTGTCCCATTTGCAACCCTATCAGATAAGCTTCTAGCTTGACGGTGATCATGGTCCGATCATGTTATATGGTCAACAGTGTGGCTAGTTATCTCTTTCCATATCTCACTCGCTTGACCTATATAGCCCGAAGCGAAACGGGTGCTGCGTCTCATCCAAGCGGAGAACACACTTGTCACAACAACGCGGATTAGCCTCATTCCCGGTCGGGACTTTCGCTGACGGACCAGAAACGGAGCGGCACGTTCGACGGAACTGGGCTAGGGTTACGGTATTCCGAATTTGAAGGGAGGAAACGACCGAATTTGCGTTTAATTAGTGGTGTTGTTCACGATGTACCAAAATCATACGCTCTCGAAAGATGGTCACAGCTTGGACTTTCGCTGACGATCCAGACAAGGACCGGACCGGTACGGAAACAGGATGCGGTTACGGGTTACGGTATTTCAGAAACGCTATGTGCCCACGTAGCATAGGCGATACGTACGGGTTACGATAATTAGGAAATGGCAAGTACCAGTACGGAACGTACATTGCGGTTACAGGATACGGTATTCCGGCTAGGAGATAGAAGGGTTATACTTTGAACTAAGGTGGTGCCCACGATGTACTGAAATGTTTCTGATAAGACGGTCACGGGAAATTCTCACATCTAGAACTGCTCACAACCCACAAGATGTTTATTTGACCATGGCGGAAGAAAGAACATGAAACAGGGAATCAGAATACTTCACCGCTAACCTAGCGTGTAAAACTTGATTAGTTCCGAGAGGATACGAGTTTTTGGGTGATTGGTATGAAACAGTGAATACGGCAGCGGTAAACTTGCGTGCACTACATTGTTCATTTGGATAAGATACATTTTTGTATCTTTTGCTTATTTTCTGTCCATTAGGGTTGTTAATCAATTCCAAAAATCAAGTCAATTCCAATTCCAATTCTTTCTCATTTCTCTAAAACCACTCAATTCCAATTCCAATTCTTTCTCATTTCTCAAAAACCACTCAATTCCAATTCCAATTCTTTTGCAATTCTCAAAACCACTCAATTCCAATTCCAATTCTTTTAGATTTTCAAAAACTGCTCAATTCCAATTCCAATTCCGATCAATTCCTCGAAATCTCAGATTTTCAATTCCAATTCCATTGGAATTGATTGGAATTGATTGGAATTGATTAGAATTGATTAGAATTGACTGTGTTTCCAACTTCATGTCAGTTTTTTTTTCAAAAAACGAAAAGAAACAATGTTCACTTTGGTTTCATTGCCCAAAAGACGTAAGGAACAATGGTAATTAAATAATGAAAAAGAAAAATCAGCATGGAATTGTAAATCAATTCTGAATCAATTCCGAGTAAAAATCAAGTCAATTCCAATTCCAATTCCAGTTGTTCTGATATACGAAAGAATTGGAATTGCAATTCCAGAAATTGTTTGATATACAAAAGAATTGGAATTGCAATTCCAACTATTTTTGACATACAAAAGAATTGGAATTGCAATTCCAATTCTTTTCGACAGACAAAAAGAATTGGAATTGCAATTCTTTTGGAAGATTATCTCAATTCTATCAATTCCAATTCCAATTCCAATTCCAATTCTAACAACCCTACTGTCCATGGCACGGTAAACCATCGCTCCAAATTAGCTAACTTCGACATGAACAACTTCACTAATTTCGTTAGGATACGAGTTTTCTGTTCGTGGCACGGTCGCTTCAAAGTAGCCGATTCGATCGTAAAAAGCCGATTGACCTAGCATCAGCCATCGCGTCTTCCATGTTGCTCTGTGTTGCGCGTAATGAGGTCGGTCGGCCAACCTTTCGCTTTCGCGCTCCATGGCTAATCGGAGTGGCCCGGAGTCAAAACAAAGACGCAACGCAAGAAATAGCGAAGTGGTAGGTGGGGAACTTCAATTAGGAGGGAAGGCAGTGTAGAAGCCAACAACAAACACGAAAACGTTGAAAGTTGAGTGAGATATGTTTGAGTTCGATCGGAGAAGAGCAGTAGAAATCATACTATTTGTTTTAACTGTTGTGTGATTCTTTTTAAATTTTGGCTGCATTTGATACTCGCAGTTTCTTTAACAAACTATGAGATCGTTATTCAGATAATGCAGGTAATGATTCAATAACTGGTACAACATGGTTCTGCTAGTATATGTCACACCATTCCTACTGAGACTCCTACAGTAACCTCACAAACTTTCCGAAGGCTGTTGTGAAGCTGAAAATGAAGTTCATGGAAAATGCTCTCGCATATTTAGTCTACCTCAGAAGGAGAACGAGTTAAGGAAATCCTCAACTTTCACGATCAAAAGGAAGTGAGCAAAACGCCTTACAAGTTTTGAAATCCTACTGTAGGAGTCTCAGTAGGAATGGAAAAGGCTATACTTTTGTGCTCAGATCAACAAACTGTGCTGTTCACCCAGTCTCGGTTTTCCTTGCTGTACCACTCATGCTGAGGTAACCAATCTGAACCAAAACAATGTTTCTCATTATTGAACGTACTCAAAGGGTTTCAATTTCGTTGAACATGTACCCAACAATCTCATCAGCCTCATGCCACAAAGGAATGGAGTGTGTTTCACTAAGGATTGAACTATTTATTTTCGGTTTTTTAAGGCACTTCTTCTTCTCTAAGTAAGGTTCTTCTTTAGGGTTGATTGTGACTATCTTGATTGATTGTGAAAACCATTCATCATATGCTTCTACCACTTTCACCACTTTGCTACGGCGCATATTTCACACGCGATTGGCCTCTATTCATAGGTCATAATATGGAAATTATGGCGATTTACGATGTTTACGCGAAGTGCAATTCGAACAGGTTGGCCGGTTACGCAAGATGCGCCAATCTCTATTATCGAGTCGCCAGGATTTAAGTACAGCGCTAAATTTGAATGCGATTGGGTCTAGGTCAACTCCTTGCAAACAGGCGCGCATATGACCTAGTTCCCGAATACAATTGAATGAGGGACCAGAACACAGAATAAATATGGGGTACCGTGGAAGAAATTTGGGGTACCCTTTGGAGGAGTAGTTTTGTTATAATATTAATAATTTACTAAAAATTTGAAATGTAAAAAAACGGCGCAGGACTTGAAAGTTTTTGACGTGTTGAAGGAAACTGGAGGGTTTTATAATCGCGAATTTGGGGTTATTCAGTTGAAATCTGACCCACACGGGCAAATATTCCGATAAGTTTTATTGAGTTCTGGGAGAACTTTGTGATTTGCCTAGTTTGCTGCAGGTGTAATTTGCTGCAGAAAGATGAAGTTGTAGGGTGAGCTTTCTCCAAAGCAAGCCTATATGGTGAATGTTAGCCTATCCCACTGTGTTTGTAGTTTGATCACATTTACTTTCTGGTCAAGACCTCCTGTGTTATCGCGTGTATGGCGTGTCACTCTCCTATGAAGACTTGGTTAGTTCCTATAGAAGTTTAAGGTATTTCCCACAATGAACATGTTGCTCACTTGAGCTTAAACCCCCCTCTGGAGTTGTAAACCCCGTTCACAATACTTATAATTCGGCCAATTCTACCGATATTTGTCCACTCATTTTGATGGTGGGGTTGAAATCCATTGTGAACCGATGACGTAACACCGTTTGACCAATCTGAACAATCATAACGCGCGTCGCAAAAAGCGGCTGTTGAGCAAACAAAGTCATTTCACGTAGAGCTGAGGTATAGTTCACACCATTCCTACTGAGACTCCTACAGTAATCTTACGAACTTTCCGAAGGCTGTTGTGAACCTGAACATGAAGTTTATGAAAAACGCTCTCGTATATTTACTGTCCCTGAGTACGAGAATAAGGTGCGAAAATCCTCAACCTTTCCGACCAAAAGTAAGTAAGAAAAACGGCTCGGAAGTTTTGAAATCCTACTGTAGGAGTGTCAGTAGGAATGGAGAAGACTATAGTAATCTCGAGAACAAAATCAATGTAAGTTCACGTTGAATATGTATATGTTTGCACACCATAATGATGGAACATAATCACTTTAATACGCGATTTCTGTGCCTCGAATTCCTTGGATTTCAATAAGGTGCATGATTTCGCCAACTAAGTAAATGAGATAATATATTTTTCAACTCTAGGAAATGTAAATACTTTGCACTGAGATAAACTAAGTCGGGAAAATAGGTAGTTTCCAATAGAAACCATTTTTTTACATTAAAAATTGAAATTATTTATTAGGAAAGTATTTTAGCTAATTAGGCAAGAAAATGGTATTTCGAACATATTTCAGAGAGCAAAAGGTTGCGCTCATTAAATGAAAGGGTATCATCAGTAGTGGTATGCCCCGAAAGATGGATGCATTCATCGCGCGGAATCGAACCCATGGGCTGCTAGGTGGTACTAATCACTTTTCCACTGCGCCATGGGGACCGCTATTGCGAGAAACTGTGAGCGACCTACAATTGAGCAGACAATAATTACCCAGTCGCCCACTTGAATTCAACTTTTCACACTTTATGAATCGTTCTTCTCTTAATGCTGTAACTACAAATCGAAACTCACAAAATGCTACAATCACGAGGGTCCAAATTGCGTGTAATGAATTGAGTTCCAAAAAGTTTTATACTATTCTCCACCAATTTGAAGACTCTTACAGTACCCAGAAACATTCAGACAGTTTTTCAAACATTTTCAAGTTGGAAAGGTGATTCATTTAATGTTCCTCATCAAACAATTTAAACAAATTGCACTTCTCGAGATTTCTCTTTGAGAGCAGTAGTTAGAAAGTTTGATGGCATATTGTAACTACCCACGAATGAATGTAATTAGGTATACAAAATCCAACATGAATCCCCGGTTTATCGCCGTATACGTTTTGATTCTCTTGTCCATCTCTATACTCTTTTTACAGTGCAAATCCATCCAGTTTGTATGTTTTTGAGAACGGATTGACACATTTTCTAACTGGACAAATGGACTACAAAATATTGGCATTATCAACAGATACAACCAAACCGGAATCACAAATCTCACTTTGACCCACATGTTCACCGAAAAAAGCGGCACAACACTTTTTTGCTCCATAAACAGGAAAAGCAGAGAATATTAGACAGTGTGCATACTCCGTATCACTAATCCATAGCCACATACAGTACACCTTAAAACTTTCCTCGGACTGTTTTTGTATGATAACAAAGACTATACAGAGCATACTTCTGCATATATCTAGTAACATGAGTTAAGAACAAAATACAAATTACCATTTAACAATTTTCACATTTCGAAAAATGTACTGTAAGTGTCTTCGTGTGCGTGAAACCGACTAAAGTGCAGTTACGCTACGTAATTTCCGAATTCTTAACCAAATTCCAAGACATCAAACAACGAACCCAGCGAATTTGGACAGCATACACCGCACAGTCTTCCTTGGAAAGAGGGAACCCTATGCACTGCAGCGTACTTTTGGTGTATATTACTTCTGACCAATTCATCTCTCTGTTTGCCCTCACTGACCGCTGTTTTTTCTGCGAGTTCCGTTGACTGACAGTCCGAATAAGATGAAGAGGACTTCTTTGCGCAATCGACAAACAAATCTCAAACTGCAACTCGCGCACCAATTCGCAAATCGAGTAACGATTCGCAATTGAGTAACGATTCGCTGAAAATGTGTACAATTTTACTATTGAAGGAAAAGGAATCAAAAACCGCGAGCTAAGATGAACCAAGTTTTTCCCAACCAAGATAAAAAATAGGAAAGTAAGTATGTTTTCAAAAATAGTAAGTTTTCTCATTCTCCGAACACTGTAAACCCCTCATGCGAAGTTGCGCTGAATGTTTTAAATGCTCACATCACGAGCTCACATGCTGTCAAAAGTTCGCGCTTCTCGAAGCAAGTGTAAGTTGCCTCATTCCTCTCATTGAAAATCGTGAATGAAAGCATGTACCGAGTTCAAACTACAGCAAAAAAACTAAAATTGGGCCACTCCCTAGAGTTTAGATCTACTTTCGAAATTTGCCCACAGGCCATATTGTTTCGATCACTTATGCAACCGTGCAAACAAACTGCACAGTTGTTACACTTCGGCCCGCACCGCCTTATTATTTACTTTTCGCGAAAACGCGCGCATGGTCAGTTTTGATGACGCCCCGGATGGTCATGTTATATTTTTATTGCAAATACAAGCTCCATGATGGACAAATAACCGGGGCCAGGCACCGGCGGGAACGCACGGTAACCGGGACAGAATTGTACGAATCGGGCGCGATAGTGTTCCCCAGATATGGAGAAAACTGACGAGATGATCTCACGGGCACCTGATGAGTATATTCAGCAGATACATCGCATATCGAAACATCTCAGACAAACGGAAGAAACCGCATCATTCATGCATTCAGTCTTGCTACAAGTTTGAGAGGTTACATACAGCTAGACAAGCGTACGATCACCTAAAACATCTTGAATCCATCAGAAATCAGAAGTGTTTCTTTATGTATCACTGCTTGACCAAACCATTCGCTCCTTTCTAAGTGACCACGGAAACCATTTCCACAGTGATACAGACCCAGTGATTATATCGACATTTTCGCAAAGGAGATGTTTTTGCTCTACAAATGTTCAGCTTTACTAAGTACTAAATATTATACTTCTTCAAAAATTGAGATGATCTGTAACTAGTTTTGACTTTGGTCGAACAGTTTCATGTTTTAACGATTCCAAACTATTACCAGTAGACTACTACTGACCGCCTGAACCTCCTCATTTCACACACACTCTCACTTTCCTCTGCCCTTTCATAGTGTTTGTTTGCAAGTGGCGCCGCCCTACTGCCCAGTGCTTTTTCAGCGCACACTTCCGCATATCGTTCACATGTCCTATTATAGCTGCAGATATCTGTGATCTACTGCTAATCAATATTGTCGCTACTGCTGTGTGCGTCTCCTATTCTTCATTCTCTTTCACAACCTCTCACGTGCACACGTGATTACCTGACTTTTGCGCCCAGCAACCCAAGTTGTTGCGTAGATCTTGATAGGAAAAGCTGGGACGCGGATTTTGGAACACTTCTTGTCACTTCGACCCTATTCGTGGGTGAAAGTCTCGGGGTCAGTCTAGCAGAACTGAAACTCTCTCCGCCGCCGCCGCAAACTCCCCATTCCCCATTCACTTTCGCCGCTCCTAGAAGGCGACGTTCCAAAAGCGATGTGCTGATGGAGTCCGAGTCGCTAAGCGTTAGCGACGAGTCGCCGGCGACGCCGGATCTCACCACCGTTCCGTCGCCGGAACGACGGAAGAAAAAACCGTACAAGGAGCTCACGCTCCAGGAAAAGGTGCAGCTCATTCGACTGGCCGAAGAGAATGCCGGCCTCAGTCAGGCGGCCATCGCCGAGAAGTATTCTATTGCTAAAAGTAACGTCTGCCGGGTACTGCAACGGAAGAAAGAGTATCTGGTCGCCTTCGAAAGCGCCGGTTTCGCTGGAAGCCGGAAACGGAAACTCAAAGCCGGTGACGGAAACGCGGAAGGACTGCTGGTGCCGCTACGCTGTCAGGAAGGTAGATTTTTACCCAAAGTTCCGTTTTCAAAAACTGATTCTGAACTATCATGTCTTTTCTGTTGCATTTCCAACTCATTTCTACACTTTGTATCTATTCATCAGAGTTTCGAATATTTGATATTTTGGATAATTTTATTTGTGATGGTTTTTCTCTTTTCACCTACTGTTTACTCCTCTCACTAAGTAAAGATCGCGCGCCCGCGAGGTAGAAGTAGTCAATACTGAATTTGAAGCATCAGTCTAAGTGAAAATGCCGTGGTTTATTAAATTTTTTCTATTTAATTCTTTTCCCCCGCTCTCTTGTGATCAAAATTGAAAATTATCGTCAAGAAACCCCAAAGAACTTGCCTCGGTAAATTCTGCTCTTTTTTCCAGTGTTTCTGTTTGTGAGTTTCTCTGGTTACCAACTCTCTCCCGTTTCTTTCTCTTGCTCTTTCATTTAACTGCTTCTCTTCTTGTTTCCTTTATCTCTCTTCTTGTTCTTTCCTCTTTGCTTCTTTCTCTTTCTCCCTTATTTCTTCTCTCTGTTTCTCTTTCTCTCTCTCTCTCCCTCTCTTATCTCTCTTTCTGTCCATTATCGGTTTTCCTTTTGTTTCAAATGCGCAAAAACCGCTGCGATGACCCACACTTCCAGATTGCTTTCGCATTGTAATGAGACGTTTATGGAAGTGCCTAAAAACATCGTTATATCAGGTTTTCGTTTCTGAGACGAATCCTATTTTACACTAGGATTAATCAAAATAGTCACGTGAAACGGGTATAGTCTGTTTCACGCAACAATAGCCCTCTACAGTAAGCTTGCGAATCTTTCAAGCAAATTTTTGATATCTTTTAGGTATGGAAATTAGTTCAGTTATACAAGTTATACAAAGTGTGACAGATTATTCTCCTTCCTATCGGTTAGATTTTGATCAGATTTCGACTTTCAATGATTAATTCGACTCTCGATTTTCTTACGACTAGAGTGTGCTTTTTGGTCTTGAGCAGTTTTTTTCTGTCGAGATTTTTCATTCTACGAAGTACCTGCCACTTATGACTTGATTTTCGGAAGTGAGGCTCACGGAAACGTTTTGCGGTGCAAATATCTATCTGAAGACTGACTTTGGTATAAGATTCGCCCTTACCAAAACAAACTTCTACGATGTATCTCTCTACCTCGTGTGTTTGTAGGTTGATCCCGTTGCATTTCGGTCAAAATGATTAACCATGTATAGTCGTCGCCAACGGAAAGGCGGAAGGATACTGTATAACTCACTTTTTTGTTGTGTACGCTCACAATTCTTCCATTCCCAAGCTTGCCAATCATGTGCTGCAATAGCGCAGTGGTTTGCGCCCGGTTACAAAAATTTTTGCTCGCAGGTTCGATTCCGGCAAGAGACAGAATTTTATAAATTTGGCACGCACTATATCACGCACGATGTATCGAGATCCAACTGCAAAATAGATTTTGTCACTCCCTGTATAATAGTTTCACCGATAGACCGCTTGAACTCCTAAGAATGAGAGAAAACGGGACTTTCATCAGACCCAATTAGCTCTGGAAGTTTCGCTTTTCTTTCCGCTGCCTTTCAAGTATCTATCCAGTTCGCATCAAATATGACACAGTTCACCTCGAACAGGAAAAGTGGGCGCGCGTGGGGTCGAAAGAGAAAAGAGCTGGGAAAGAATTGAGAGTTGATTGAGCTCTGAACTCCGGCAGATACATACTTTTGAAGTGGTCTCAGAACTTCAGACCGAACTTCATCAAAGAAACAAATAACTCTTTCTGAAGCCACTCACTCTTTTCATGATGGAACTTTTCAATATGAATGAGTCCCTTACATGTGTGTTGGTATATATAATGAACCCATACCTCTGGAAACGAACAGACAGATTGAAAGTAGAAGAACTCTAAACAGAGTACGCAAACTATATCTGAGTTGTAGTTTGATCTGCATGCTCAGCACAACTATCATATACAGACTACATCATGTTGCGAGCAAACCACAACTATAGAAACTTTTTAAACTTTTCAGGCAATGAAACACTTCGCGCGCACATGTACAAGCAGCACCAGATCTCGCGTATGTTCATGTGTAGATGCTGTAATTGGGCGTTTCCCGACAAGACCAGTCTACATATGCATATTCAGGTAACTTCATTTTGTTATGCGAACACTGCTAAGCTTTTTAATGCAAGAGATCGAAATAGTTAGAGCAACTGTGAAAATCGAACGGGGTGAAGCGAGAGCGATGTTCAGCTCAGAACACAACTGAAAGTATACCCCGCATTTTGATTTGGGTAATGACGTTTGAGTAGAGGGTGTGACCAGAGTACGTATGCTAGAAGATCCCGGCATCTTCATCCCATCCTGCGTCTCCTCAATCATACGCTATTTCTCTGCTCTTACATCCCGCCGGGATGTAAGAGACGAGAAATAGTGAGGCAGAGTGAGAGACGCAGGATGGGATGACAGGGCCGGGATCTTCTAGCATACGTACTCAGATCTCCATGGTAGTTTGATCTCGAATCTCGATTCATTGTTTTTGTTAGGTTCCGATTTTCGACCAAAAATCTACGGGACCAAACTACAAGTACAGCGGAATACGATACCGAGCACCGTTTTTCGAAAGCATGAATGAGTGAATGAATTTATTACGCAAATGAAGTGTGTGATAAGATAAATTGATAAAATGGAAAACATTGTTGAGATTGCAAAGACAGTATGGTTCGAACGCGGAAAGATATTACAACAAGTTGGAGGCAAATTCTACACGGAACCGAAAACATAGGTAATATACAGTACAAGAATGGATAATATGGCAATAGTATGCTCATTTCAGGCCCGTGAGGAGGGAAAACAGATGGGCGGTCCTATTATCGGCAAAGGAATATCTTCCGAAGGCATGGATCAGTCTGCCTTTGCACCCCTACACCCCATCCCGTCTACCCATTCTCTGCCCCAAATGCCCCAAATGCCCCAAATGCCCCAAATGTCCCAGATGCCCAACTCGGGTGAGTTTGGTGTTTCTGTTCCCACATGTCTGTTAGGGATTTCTGAGTTATTTTACTTGGTGAATGAGCTATGTTTTCATATCTATAAATCATCCCGCGGTGTTTTTTCCTGGTACCGTAGCAGAGTCATGGGAATGGTGAGTGGAACCTGATAAAGAGCCTGATCACCTTCTAGCCTATAAGTTATCGATACCTAACGTTGAAGCATAGTGTAAGTTGCCTGACCTGGTGCTGACCAGATAGTTTAGCTAAAGGAAATGAGCAAATCTTTGTCGTAGTTTGATCTGGAGACACGTTATAATTTACGAATTTTGACCGAAAAGCAACAGGATCAAACTACAAACACAGCAGAATAGGACAACAAACCTCGTATAGGCTTGTTTTGGCAAAAGCAAACCCTATACAGTTCCTGAAAATTCCTGTTTCAGTCCTGCTCCCCTCCTACTAATAAAGAAAACATACAAGAGATAAGATGAAAACATGCCAATAAAACGCAACAAGAAACTTTTTATGTGTTATCCCTCTCTCTATGAATATTTTCGGTTTCCTTTTCTAAATATGTAAGTTTCAGTCCTTCCCCCGGCCCCGATGCCGTTTTTCGCCCCGCCCTCCCCCTTGGCGACGAGCCAAGACGAGTTGAACCGGCTGCGGGAACGACTCATGCTCAACTCCCTCATGGCCCAGCAGGGATTCGGAATGCCGTGGCTCAATCAGCTGCCCAAGCCGGTGCCCAGTGAGGACAAACTACATTTCACTTATTTCACATGTGGTCGATTTATTTCTAGAATTCCTGATGTTCTGTACCCGACGAACAACCCTAAGGCTCACGTCGAATGGGTGGTTTTGAAATCAAGTTATTTTTGATGTTATCTATCACGCTCAAAACTGTCAAGTTTGTTTCTAAACGTAGAAACTGATGAAATTGATTCACAATCCTGGAAGAGTGTATACATTTATGTTTTCTTCCAAGTGGTAAGCAATTCAGGACTGGGTTGTTCTATTATTTTTCAATATTTTTACATTTCTGTTTCAGCCACTCGACCCCTGGAAATTTCCCCGTCGGTCATCAAAAACGAGGAGTTAGTCGTCAATGTTGAGAAAGACTCGACGAACACGAAACAGGACGAAGATGAAAAAGTGAGGAGAAACGATAGATTTGGTGATTCTGTCAAAATAACTGTGAGAGAAAACTAAAATGTGGTATTAATTCAACGAAAAAAGATTAATGCAAAAAATGTCTGAAGTCACTTACCAAAACTTAATTGCACTGCAGAAGTTTGTCGCACTTTTCGAATGCGTCTAAATCGCGTTCACACGGAAATTATTGACATTGGTTCATTTGTAAATTCTATTTGCAGCTGAATGTGTCTGGAAGTGACTCGGATGAACCTAAACCTGAATCGTGCCGAGTCTCCAAAAGATCGGACAGGTCAGTTTTCACAGTTATAGAAGCTCCCTAATTGAGGCTGAGTGGGTTTCTCAAAAAAGGACAGAAAAATCCATGAGAGTGTGAAAAAATATGTAAAAATAAAATGTACCGACTTCGTGTTACGCTGCTTATATACACGTTTGCAGATTGAAATTTGTCGGTTTTAAGTCAAATGAAGCAAATAGCATGAAAATTGATTTTCAGTCCGTGCGAGAATGGTTCCGCCTCCAGTACGGACGGTTCGTCTCCCTGTCACACTAGCTCCGCCCACTCGCCGGTCAACCTGTTCAAGAAAGACCGGACAACTCCCAGCGCCTTTCACCACCTCGTCAGTTTTATAGGATACTTTCAAGTATAGAGATTCACCGAATACGCCTGAATTCATAAACTCTGACCAAAAAACGATACGCTAGGGGTGCTGTGAGTGAAGCTTTCACGATAGTTCACCGTGTCATCAGGCTGTTGAGAAACAGTTCGCAACGCAAATTGGAATCAAACTCCAATACTTCTCATGAAATATATGCTCAGTGTACGCCCTTTATAATGATAATAAATACGCCCTTCATAATGACACGAAATAAATGTAAAACTAATATATCACCTCATTTCAGAACGTGGACTCCCGCCCGTTCGGCGTATCTCCCTCCCACGTCTCTCCCTCCGAGACGCACTCCTCCATCTCACCCGATGGGGGCTGCTTCGAGTGCGCCGTCTACAAGACGAAGCTCACCATGGCCGACAACAAGTGCAGATATCTGGAGAGCAGGGCCAATACGTTGCAGGTGAGGAATCATGAGATGAATACGACCTAAACTTTTATATGAGAGTCGCTTGACGTAAAATTGGGTCAAAGTAGAACTTCTGTCATTATGCTGTGTTTGGGGTATGCTCGTTATTTGAAACTTGAGTTGTTTTGGCTCATAAAAACTAAGGCTGTTTCGATTTTTTTTCGCTCTTTGGGATGCTTAGAGATTTGGAATGAGATACATTTTCGGGATGCTCTTTGGGATGTTATACCCTATTTTTACTGCAGTGTGGGTTTTGACAACCTGGTCGAGTGGTGCCTAGACAAAAGGTGATCTTTTTTACACTTTGCTACGGTGCTCAGTTTTCGCTAACAACATTTCTCAGAATAAATTAGAGTTGGAATATTATATTTTTAATAAAAAAATGTTTAGACGGAAGCAGTGCGCGCGCAGTCGCAGACGGCTCAGGCGGACACGGCCATTCGAGTACTCGAGGGAGAGACACGCGCATTGAGGGAGCACACGGAACACGTGCAGAGGAGACTATTGGACTGCCAGGTAAACAATCAATCGATAATAGAGGGCAGGAGAAATCGATGATATGAGGATGAGCATATATAGAGATGGTTCATCTGTAGCGAGATCATGACTCACGCAAACTCACTTGCAGCAGACACTACTCGACTGCCAGGTCAGAAATCAATACAATTCATAGCACTTTACAATAATGTTATATAACATATTATTATTTGATATCAATCATTGAAAGCGGAAAGACACCGATTAGAGGTTTCTCGTGTAAATAACTCATGGCTCATGCAAATTAACGTGCAGCGGAGACTATTGGTTTGTCAGGTCAGAAATCAATCAATAAATGGGAAAACACAGATGTTGATTAGACTATTCTTTTATTGATAATTATCACATAACGTTCATTATGATTAGATATGTCGTTATGGTTGGAGATGAGGTCAACTGCTGAGAGATTGGGAGTGTTATATTGTGTATAGTGTTACAATAGTAGAGTTACCTATCTCATAACACATCACGTTACACTTGATAATGTCCAATAAGACAAGGAGAAAACAATCCAGATTTCTCTCGCAAGGGTGTTTTTTTGACATTTGTCAACTTCTTCCAGGAACAAGCCTTGCGATTCGTTCAATCCGATAGAACTTCCAATCCTCAGGCAGTAATCATGTTCCTCAATCAACTGATTCAGTCTACGATTATTCGCTAAGGATGAAACGCCCAAGAATTTAAAAACGTAAAACACGTGAGCCTTATTCACGTTTCACGTGTGTGCTTAGAGAGATCACATGCGCAACTTCAATGTCTGTAGCTAGATTTCAAATACATCAGTCTTTCAAGCTTGGAAACGTCTTTCACAGAGTATGTGTTACTCATAGTTCCGTACCTTATCTAATAATAGCCTTGATGGCACTGTTTCACAGTATTACCCTAATAATAATTATTTGTAATTTGTAGGAAATTTGCATTTTATTCGTGGTCTCTTTGCGGGACTCATGAGACTGATTTTCGGAAGTAAAAAATTGTTTCTGAATCTCAGCTTTTCTGAATTACTGATATTCTTCGAAAATTCGTTTCATAACCAAACCTTCCAGCCTAATAAACATGTACCCACGGTTAGCACCCAACAACTACTTGTACTCTTTTCACCATTTTTATCTGTAAAAATATGTTAGTTTTCTTTTCGGGCTTGGGTTTTCTTTCCATTCACGTGCAATCGATTATCGATTTCTGACCTCTATGTAAATATACTATACATACTAATTTATTTCATAATAAGTACAATTGTCGTTCTCTTCTATCCGACTGAGACCTTCCGGTAAAATCAATATTTCTCACAACTTTTGAAAATAAAAAGGTTTAATTTCACGGAAGCTCTCAGTTGTTCTATTTATTTCCTTAATTTTCACTACAAATGTCTTTCATGATTTCTGGTCCTCGCGTGAGAAATAGTGTGTCTAGTTGAGAGACGCAGACATTTCACGCGAGGGCCTCTGCAGCTGTGATTTCCATGTGTGTGCAATACTTTTCCAGCCTTATACTCCATGTTGTGATACAATTTTGAGATAACGTCACTTTTTTGTGATTGAACCTCTTCTAATAAATATGATACTGGTTTCGAAGTCGTGCTGCTCGAAAATATTTCCATGTAAAAGAAGCAAAGTTTGATGATTGCTTTGACATTTTCAGTAAATTTCAGGATTCGTGTGAGTTTTTAGTGTAGTTTGACAACTCAATGTATTGTAACTGTAATAGTAATAGTTTTTAGTTTTTTTGTACAAAAATCGAAAAAGTACTAAGTACAACAATGAAAGACACTACGGTTCAAAAGTTACTATATCACAGATCCCTTCCAGAAAATCAGAGATCAAAGACTACATTCATACTTGGGCCACACTCAACATTTCGTGGGGGGTATCAGTACGGTCTTCATTGATTTTGGGTCTGACCATGTCCTTATCTTTACGAAGTCTCTTACTGTTCATAAAACCACCAGTTTTTGTACACAACCCCGAAACCTTTGATATATAACCTAGACATGAATAACTTTGTTGTTTGCTTCCTTTTGATTGAAACTCAAATGTTTTAATTATTACTGAGAAATACAGTTTTCATGTTGAGAGCACAACCTGTGTAACAAACATCAAACTGTTATGCTAGCGGGGGCTAATTAACTTGATTAGATAACTTAAAGTGTAGATGAATTGTAAATGTTTCTTTTTCGTTTCTTTGTTGTGAGGTTAAATTTATAAATTTGAATATCTTCTGCTCATGATTGAATCAGATTAACTATTTGTTATCTTTTTGGCTTACATGTCGTAATAGAAAGTGTTCTTTGTTATAAAAAAAGTCATGGCAAAGCGGGCATCTTGTTCAACTCTGTCCTGTTTGTGGTAGTTCAATATCAGGCTTCTTCTGTGGTCTTTCTCAGTTCAGACTACAACGGGAGTGTGTTCATCCACTGCAAAGTCACTATGATCAGCGCTAACCAGAAAACTTCACGTTCATGTTGTTATTTTGTGGTGGAATTCTATATGAATTCGAACCTTTTGTCAGTATTCTCGAGTTTCTATTGTTTCATTTCCGTGAGAGCGAGTTAAATGTGAGCTTTATACTAATCAGGGTTGATTGGATCTGGATGTCTGTTTCTTCCTACAGTACAATGGCAGGAAACGAGTTACTACCACTCCCCGGCAACAGGTTGGCAATAACTTGAATAAATCTTTGAGAAATATACCCAAAAAAGTTTCTTTATTCGTTTTTCATAAATCGATTGAGAAAATAAAAAAAAAACGTTTTAGCTTGCAGTTTATACCTCTATCAAAAACAAAACACGCTCTTTGCACGCAAAAACAAATAACCAAGTGGTTCCGAAGAAGTGACCATTTTGATTTGGTTGTTCTTTTAAAGAAGGACAATTATGTGCTCCAATCTCAACGTTTCAGTCCTTTAAACTGCAATACATTTTTCAATTGCAGTTTAAAGGACTGACGCGCCGAGATTGGAGCACATAATCGTCCTACTTTTAGGTCGCCACCGATGCACGAGCTGTTCGCTCCGAGAATCAAGGAGCGTGGATCGATTTCCCCGGATCAGGCACTCGTACACATGATCAAAGTACGTGATCTTCATGGAAACTATAGTGTTTTAATTCATAGTGAGACTCGTACAGTATGATTATTAGATTTTCAGCCCGGCTTAATCACGTACATATCATCGAAAACGTTAGCAACCGCATTCGATTCTGATTCCTTGTTTCAAATAATGTTGGAGAACAATTTAAACGAAGTTGAAGTTTTGCAGTGCTTGGGAAGTGGGATTATGTTGTGTCTTAACAGGAATGAAAAAAATCACTTTAAAGAAAGTCAGAATTTGGCTTCCATCAATCGGTAGGTCTCGCAGACACATGCCGAAACTGTGCAGGTTCACCTGTTCTGCTGTGTTTCTAGTTTGATCTTGTTGAGTAACAGTTATGATAACAGGAACCTGCCGAAGTATTGATCAAACTACAACAAATATTTGTTGGTGAATAGAAACTGCTGATGACAGATCAAATCTTTCAACTATTATACTCGGAGATAGGCTACAGTGCGTGCCAAACTTATAAATGTCTGTCTCTCGCCGGAATCGAACCTGCGAGCAAAACATTCGTAGCAGGGCGCTAACCACTGCGCTATTAGTGCACATATCCATCAAGCTTTGGAATCGAAGACATGTGTGCGTACACAGCGGAAAGTAAGATATACAGTACCCTCCCGCCTTTCTGTTGGCGACGACTATAAGTTTCAAGCTATAACAATCGTTTCCGATGATAAATCACATTTGAAGAATGATTTCTGCATAATGACAACCCTCTGCGCTCAAAAAATTCTCAGAATCTGATTTCAAGGGTTTCTTTCGTTCAGGTGATGATGGGTACCGGAATGCTGTCTTTGCCGCTCGCCTTCAAACACTCGGGACTATGGGTCAGTGGTTCTATTTCTCTAGGGTTGCAGTTATTTTTGATCATCTTCAAAACCGAAAATGAACTAAAACGACGTGAAAGTCTTCAAATTCAGTAATAGGATTTGTTCTGTTTATGACATAAATATGCTACTACCATGGTCAAATCGTGCGCGCCATGTCATGGTGAACTTTGTCTTGTTTGAAATTTGTAAAAAATCCAAATTTTATTTTTGGGCTGTTTTGTGCGTGTTTGACGAATTTCGTCACCATATTTTAATTTCAGCTCGGTCTCATTTTGTTGGTTCTGATTTGTTCGATTTGCATCTACTGCACCCGGCAGTTGGTCCATTCACAACACTACATTGGATATTTGTGAGTTTTTAAAGTTGTTCAGAGTGAGAGTAGAAAAATAGTTAAAAGTTCGAGGAACATTGTGAACAATGTGAATTGTGAACAAAAACTTGGTGTTATCCTGAAATGAAACAAAAACACTTTGTTTCACAAGGATTTTTGATGGTAATTTATGAATCGACGTGCTCACTGGAGAATTTTACTCAGAACTATTTCTACCCCGATTCACGACGATTTCGAGGAACTTAGAGAATGGAAAATTATAGTATTTTTTTTACAGAAAATCGCAGCAACGCTTGGACTATGCCAATGTGATGCGGTCAGCAGTCGAACTTGGACCTCATTGGATAAGAGATCACGGATATTTCTGGAAGTTAGACAACAAGTTTCAAACAAGATTTTTTTTGGTTTCGCTGCATGCAAACACCTTTCTTCCAATTTACGGCGAACGAATGAACATGTACTGTTCAATTGAAGTATCACGACTCTCTATAACTCACGAAGTCTCTTTAAGCTTCTACTAACTCGACCAAATCATGCTGTCACACTAACAACGTTTCTAATGATTGAAGAAAATGGTCATGTAAAACGTTGAAACATAAGTTGAACAAGTACAAGGCATATCAATAAAAGTGTGATTTACAGACAAGCAGTCAATGTCAACATGTTCATCGCCCAGTTCGGCTTCTGCTGTGTCTACTTTGTGTTTATGGCGGACAACCTCAAGCAAGTAAGTTTATCACAGAAAAATTAGGTCTATACGGTGTATTTCCCCGCTTCCCGCATGGGTTTGTAGTTTAATCCCGTGGATTTTTGTTGAAAATTCGTGATCATTGCGGTGTCTCGAAATCAAACTGCAACAATGATCTGGTCATTTCCTACAGTAATACTACCTATTGAAATATACTTAACACTTTTTCATAATTCCATCAGTATTGAGGCATCGAGCTATTCTTGCGGCAAGTAAACATTTTTGTCAGGTATTAATGAACCCAAGTAAGACGTGTTTTCACATGTCCTATAATAAACTCATTGCTCAGTGTTTCAGTGTTTTCCGGCGAGATAATTGTCGTATTGTAACAATCTAAATGCAAAAGTGGAAAATTTCCATTGCTTGTAAATATTCTCTGTGTGAATATCGGAATAGGATCTCGTTGATGGGGATTAATAATTACGCAAGTGTAAGCATGACATATAGACAAGATTGGAAGTTGATCAAGAAAATGGATCTAGATAAATATCTTTATTTCTAGTTCTTCGACCAAACCTCGAACATCCACATCTCGCAGGCGGGCTGGATCGCCATGCTGCTCGTCCCGATTCTCTGTCTCTGTACCATTAGAGAGCTCAAGGTATGGTCTTCATCAAAGATACGTTGACTTCTACAGTATACACGCAGTTTTGTAGTGAGTGTATGGATCACCAGATGTACGGACGTTTGGAAAACCATCCATAACTCGCACGTAGACAAATATTCATTGGGCATTGTAACTTACAAATCAAAGTAAAAATGTTTCTCCATTTGGTTCTTGAAAAACAATTTATTCAGTTTAGCTGAATCTATCTCAATGTTTCGATCAATGTCTGGTGTTTCTTCTTTGAAAGCCATTAACTACCAGCGGTAATCACCGCGTTTTGTTCTGAGTCACACTTGTATTTGTTCTTGGCAACGCAACTGTCCTTTTGAAGAAGTAATTTCATCTGAATGTTTTTCTGTTCAGGCTCTCGCACCCCTGGCTGCAGCAGCAAATGTGGTCTACCTGATCGCACTCTCCATTCTTCTCCAACAACTTTTCAGTTACGAGTGAGTGGAATGAACATGATTTTGTTTCCAAAAGTTCGTCTGAACAAACATAGTGCACTTTAGCATTGTTTTTTTTCTTTGTTTCTCTCTCGTTCAACTTCCAAATGTCTTCTAAAAGATAACAACAATGAATAAACACAATTAGTTTGTTTGCATTGAGAGGTTCTTTTATAGGAGCCACAGCTCCTCGCTGCCCGCCGTGGGAGACATCAGAAACCTGCCCCTCTTCTTCGGGACCGTCATGTTCGCATTCGAAGGAGTCGCCGTGGTAAGTACTGAAAAAAAACTAATTGAGACAAACGTAAATGAATAGCACAAAACCAGTAAAACCTTACAACAACATAGTCACGTGAAACGAGTGCCAAATAACAGGACTATTGTCCCTTCACGTGTTTTGTCGCTGGCGTTCAACCAATTTTTCCGTGTGTACAACTGTAAACACAGTGAATGAATACTTGAAGGATAAACGAGTCAGTTTCGCCGTTAAATTAATGCTGTGAAAGTTCACGTAAAACCAAGAGAACTGTATTAACTAATTTGTTTTGTTCTAGGTGTTGCCGATTGAGAACCAAATGGACGAACCAATTCACTTCATCACCAAGAATGGAGTCCTCAACACGTCTTGCATCTTGGTACTGGTTATGTACTGTACTGTGGGGTACGTTATAACTTGAAATGACTCAAGAAGACATTGAAAAAATCGTAGTAACACGGGAAACGTAATTCTGTCGCTAGCATGTGGCCCAATAGCCATGCAGTAAAATTTCAATTTCTTTTAGAAATAGCTCTCTTTCACGGGTCTCTTTCACCCGTTCATCTTTTGCAACAGATACACTTTATTTTGGAGTAGAAGTTTTCGATTAAACTCATTAAATTCACAAATACACTATTTTTCAGATTCTTTGGCTACCTACGATTTGGAGATGCTGTGATGGACACGCTAACCCTGAATCTGCCTCAGACCGTGTGAGTTCAGTTTGGTTACAAAAACAGTGGCTATAAGCTGGAAACTTTCCAATTGTTGTTTGATAATCATATTATGCATATACATCAAAATACTCCCATATAGAGTGATGCAAGTTGTATCGAACGAAACACAGCAGACTAGAAGCATATTTACTGTTTTGACTGCTATTAAAACGGGCTAGCTTGGACTGTACAGGTAACTACGCTGTGTTGTTTTTGTTATTTGATACTACTGTATTTCAATCCTAATTTGATTCATGCGGTCAGAAATACGATTAGAAGTTATATAGGTTTAGGTGGGTGAACGAATTGAAAGAAAAACTATCAAGAACTTGAAAAACAATTTTGCAGTTTCTATCAATGCATCAAAGTGATGTTCGTCGGCTGCGTACTTGTCTCCTATCCTCTCCAGTTTTACGTACCAATGGAAAGAGTGGAAAAATGGATTAGCAGGAAGGTATAATCGGTTTTTCCCCTACGTAACCCTGTATAGTAGTGATCCGCATGACTCCGAGAATGGGTTCTGAGTTCCCAATTAGTGAGAGAAAGAATGCGATATCCTAAACATTCACTAAAACTGCTTAGCGTACAGCGTTACGTGATATGTTTTACATTGGAAACAATCTTGCCTGGAATGTCTACACAAACAGCTTCCAGCTTGACCATTTTCCTTTTTCATAATTTTCAATCAAACGTTAACCACAACAAACTACTTTATTTTCCTTACTGCATTTCATAAGTTCACGTACTAACTTTATTGCAAAAACTATCATACTCCGGTAACTACTGAATGCAATTTCAGGTTGTGCCGGAGAAACAAGAAAAAATGATCTACGCAGCCCGGTTCGCTGGAGTAGTGATCACATGTGAGTCATTATGGAAGTGCATATCTTAGTGTGTTTTCATAAATGAAATATAGCTGGTTCACCATTTTCGAAGCAAGCCATGAACATGTGTTGGTAGTTTTTGCCTTTTGCCTGAAGCTTTTGGGTAGAAGTTTGTGAATAATCGCGTGTATCAAACTACAACTGAGCCATGGCCAGTTCATATGACTGCGTCTTCTAGAGCGCTTTATAATGTGTTCATCACGTGCAATCACGTGCCATCACGTGATATCGCGTGTTTCCAGGCGCCCTCGCTGAAATGATTCCCCATTTGGCGTTGTTCATCTCGTTGGTGGGCTCGTTGGCGGGTACGTCGCTAACCCTCGTCTTCCCACCCATGATCGAACTGCTGTGCTACTATTCAAGGTTTGTAGAAACTTACAATCCATACAACGCGGTATTTGAAGTACTCTGAATATTCAGTTCACGCAGTCGAGGATCTAGGAAATCATAAAATCTTGATTCATGTGCCTGTATCACATGCACCAATCAGTTGGAATCGTACCCAAATTGCTCGCTGGCAGGCAATGTTGCCGTGTCCTGTTTGTAGTTTGATTCCCCTATATTCGAGTGGTCGACCATTCAGCCGAAACACTTTGGGCTGATGTCTCTTGTCAAATCACGTTTCAATGGTTCTTCCCCAAACCTGTGCAAACTGATTCTAACCGTATAGACTAGTTTTGGTAAACGTTTGTTTTGGCAGCTGTAGCTCTGACTTGAGTTATGGTTGGTAGCTAAACAGTTTCTAGCTGAATCGTCGCCCTCTCTATATTCCGAGCTCAAGTGTACATATAGTTTGTGTTTGCAGATCAAACTACAGATTACAATTCAGTTTGTGGAGCAAATCATACTACAACGCAAATGTGGTCATCATTACCATTCAGTTTCAGTCCACTGACATTCTCAGTTTGAGCTGTCGGGTTTTCCTGCTGTGTTTGTAGTTTGATCCCAGTGCATTTTGAGGTGTACTTATAGTCTGTGTGCGCAGATCAAACTACAATTGAAATCTAGTTAACCTTACACACATGTTTCAGAGGTGCCCTGACCCCCTTCGTTTGGGCTCGAAACGTTGGTCTGATGCTGTTTGCCGTTGTCGGATTCGCCACCGGAACCTATGCGAGTATGGTACAGATCATCGACGCTTTCGGCAAACCAGATGTTTAGATTGTTTTGTTTGTGGTAAATGTTTGTTGAATAAATTTATAGGTAGTCATGCAACTAATTTGTCTGATACCTTTTCACCCTCGCGTTGATCAGACTACAAAGTGTGATACGAGGAAGACAGAGATGGATCAAAATATGGTGTTCGGTCTAGCACTGTATGTTGTCCTCTCCCGCTGTGTTTGTACTTTGCTCTCGTCACTTTTTGTACGAAACTTGTGAATTCAGATCAAAGTACAGCAAAAGTTCAGAGTACAGCGAATATCCCGAGACTCTTCTAAACGATAGATCAAACCCCCACCGACCTCCGCCCATTTTCGGAGTCACGTACTACCATTTTTTTCGGAGTCACGTATCACTCAAGCTGAAATCTACACAACTTAGATGAAAAGTTGGATTCGCAGATTGGTTAGAGCTATTTTCTCAAAAATTTCCACTTTTCACACCACTATTCAGGAAATTAACTATATACTCAGAGCTGAAAAAACGGAATTGGCAATTTGCAGAACATGATATGGCACCCTATAATTGTCGCTTGAAGAAAGGCGGAGTTATACTGTAAACTCCACTTTGTGCTGTGTTCATTCAAAGGACCCCTCGACAACTTTGTTCTAAGCCGCCCAGTTAGTATAGCGTAATGTTGGAAACTGGTGTAAACAAGTAAGCGCATTGATATTGGTTCCAATTTTAGTTTTTTTTTGATTAACACTTGCTTATTCGCTTTAAAGGGGGGGGGGGGGGAGGATTGGATGCCGGATTTGTCAAACGGCGTTAGCCGAACAGGCACGAGAGTAAGAGAAGTGCGCACAATCAATATTCATCCACTCCAAATCATCCTCTGCGTTTCAGACAATAGGCAAACACAAGTCAAATTTTGAAAACAGAGCTTTGAATCGTATCTTCTAGTAAGAAAAGTACATATAGCGAATTGTCTCAGTTCGATCTCTTATTTGAAAATTCATTGCAGTCCCCCTTTACCGATGGATGCTATCCATGGGAAACAACGACTCCTAGATTGTAAGACAGTTGAAATTTTGGGAAAACCAAAGAAATCAGCATAATTTCTGAATTTTTTCAACAACCGTAGTTAAAAATGTAGTTCCGCGCTCAAATAATTCTGATTGAAGGCGCGAATTCGGTGTCTCGTATTTTGTACAGCATACCTATCCACTATTTCTGTTTCCTACGTCATCGAGATTTACACTCGTGAAAGTTTGTGGTTATTTTCGAGCTAACATCATTGTTACGAACCAGGAACACACAACTAACAGAAACTAGAACAAAAATGTAAAAACACTGAATAACTATGAAATCACAATAATTTCGTGGTTGTCGAAAAATCAGCGTCAGATCGCATTTGTCGAAAGTCCTCTAATTCAGTTCTGTTACAGTAATCGTGCGCACATTCATTCCAGGTCCAAAGGTCCATTTTTTACAACCTGAAAAAATATGTACATAGGAACATTACAAAACTCACATTAGAAACAAGCCGATAACGTAACGTAACGTAACGTAACATAACGTAACGTAACGTAACATAACGTAACGTAACGTAACATAACGTAACGTAACGTAACATAACGTAACGTAACGTAACATAACGTAACGTAACGTAACATAACGTAACGTAACGTAACATAACGTAACGTAACGTAACATAACGTAACGTAACGTAACATAACGTAACGTAACGTAACATAACGTAACGTAACGTAACATAACGTAACGTAACGTAACATAACGTAACGTAACGTAACATAACGTAACGTAACGTAACATAACGTAACGTAACGTAACATAACGTAACGTAACGTAACATAACGTAACGTAACGTAACATAACGTAACGTAACGTAACATAACGTAACGTAACGTAACATAACGTAACGTAACGTAACATAACGTAACGTAACGTAACATAACGTAACGTAACGTAACATAACGTAACGTAACGTAACATAACGTAACGTAACGTAACATAACGTAACGTAACGTAACATAACGTAACGTAACGTAACATAACGTAACGTAACGTAACATAACGTAACGTAACGTAACATAACGTAACGTAACGTAACATAACGTAACGTAACGTAACATAACGTAACGTAACGTAACATAACGTAACGTAACGTAACATAACGTAACGTACCGTAACATAACGTAACGTACCGTAACATAACGTAACGTACCGTAACATAACGTAACGTAACGTAACATAACGTAACGTAACGTAACATAACGTAACATAACGTAACATAACGTAACGTAACGTAACATAACGTAACGTAACGTAACATAACGTAACGTAACGTAACATAACGTAACGTAACGTAACATAACGTAACGTAACGTAACATAACGTAACGTAACGTAACATAACGTAACGTAACGTAACATAACGTAACGTAACGTAACATAACGTAACGTAACGTAACGTAACATAACGTAACGTAACGTAACATAACGTAACGTAACGTAACATAACGTAACGTAACGTAACATAACGTAACGTAACGTAACATAACGTAACGTAACGTAACATAACGTAACGTAACGTAACATAACGTAACGTAACGTAACGTAACGTAACGTAACGTAACGTAACATAACGTAACGTAACGTAACATAACGTAACGTAACGTAACGTAACATAACGTAACGTAACGTAACATAACGTAACGTAACATAACGTAACGTAACGTAACATAACGTAACGTAACGTAACATAACGTAACGTAACGTACCATAACGTAACGTAACGTACCATAACGTAACGTAACGTACCATAACGTAACGTAACGTAACATAACGTAACGTAACGTACCATAACGTAACGTAACGTACCATAACGTAACGTAACATAACGTAACGTAACGTAACGTACCATAACGTAACGTAACGTACCATAACGTAACGTAACGTACCATAACGTAACGTAACATAACGTAACGTAACGTAACATAACGTAACGTAACGTAACATAACGCAACGTAACGTAACATAACGCAACGTAACGTAACATAACGTAACGTAACGTAACATAACGTAACGTAACGTAACGTAACGTAACGTAACGTAACATAACGTAACGTAACGTAACGTAACGTAACGTAACGTAACGTAACGTAACGTAACGTAACGTAACGTAACGTAACGTAACGTAACGTAACGTAACGTAACGTTAAAAAACCCCTCTACTCACGGATGATTAGCTCCGCGATATATTTCCTATAAGGCTCGTGGAGAGCTAGTGTTGTTGTGGTGGAAACAGTTCCATGAGCACAAAAACAGAAAAAAAGCAGATCGGATCCAACTGTAAAAGTGAGTAGAAATGAGAGAAAGTTCTGGCGGCTAACAATCCTCCAATCGCACGAGAAGTTTATATGCGTTTCTCATGAAATATAGCATGGCAATCAATAAAATCTCATGCGAAGCTCATGCGAATAGCTCATGAGAGATCTCAAGTCTCAGTGGGAATGATCATGATTATACAAAGACCATGGAACAAGACTGTTTGAGTACCTCCTCAGACTATCTGCGGCCTCATTGACCCTCATGCTCTCTCGCTTCTGGAGCCGCCCGAGGTTTGTGAGGAGAACCATAACGTACCTCTTGGAAAATTGAAATTCATAGTCAGCACGGTATGGAATATGAGTAGTGCTGGGGTAACAATGCAGAGAAGAGGGAACCCCACCTGGAATCGGAATCGTTCAGCAAGGTAGGTGTCAAACTTCTGAACACAATTCTCAAATGAAAAAAGGAAGTTGTCAACGGGATACTTCACCAGTGTTAGATTTGAGATTGTTGATCAACACTTATTGTTACTAAACTTAATTCCACAAAGAGATGGAAAGTTTGGTGGTTTCAATTGGAAATGGTATTTGAAATTCAGAAACTTGGAGCACGCTCTATGTCAACATATAAGACGCTCCAATCTAAATGGTTTCGGAAATCAGGAAATCTTAGTGATTTCATGAAATTTTTAGGATGAGACTTTTAACCATCGGAGAATTATCACTTCTTTAAATTATTTCTGATTGGACATCGGGTAGTCCCCATTTGTTTGAAGTTTTAACTAAAAATCAAACGATCAAATCGCTGTGTCCCGATTCAGGAATATGAAAAAAAGTGTGTCACAAAAAGTTGCAGTTTTCACAATTCTCTCAAAAAATTGTGTCACAATTTTTCACACTTCAATTTTTTGGGCACAATTTTTTACACTTCAATTTTTTTTGGCACAATTTTTTACACTTACAATCATTGTGCCTCAATTTTTCACTTTTTCAAATATTGTACATGTTCCAGAGAGAGAGAGGTTATTACTGAACCACTCGCGCGATTCAAATGTTTCCTTCCATACCCCCCTGACTGCGCCGTATCTAGTATTGGCGATTAGAGCAATGAGACGCAGAGAAACGAGCGCGCATCGAGAGCATCGCCCTATTAGAGAAAGAGACGCAGAGAAAGAACAGCCGAGACAGATCCGCAGGATTTGAAACCATAACAAGATACGGATCATTGAGAGCTGTGTCAAAGAGTATCACAGCACTTTCGAGAGACATATGAAGTGCAAAGTACCTCTCTTTAGAGAAACAAATGTGTCACAATTTTTCACACTTCCATTTTTTGGGCAATATTTTCCACACTTCAATTTTTTGGGCACAATTTTTCACACTACAATTTTTTGGGCACATTTTTTCACACTGCTTTCAACTGCGAAAACGTGTGTTACAATGTTCTGAATGGGAAATAATTGTGGCAGAGGATTTCGAAACATACAAATATTTGGTAGTTTTATCTGCGCTCCAAATGAGAGCGACACAAGAATTAGAAGAATTGGACATTTCAGAAAAAATATCGGAAAAGTCTGATGATGCACACTATTTTGAGGTTTTCCAAGAAATTATCTAAAATGAAAACCATTTAGATTGGAGCGTCTTATATTTTACCTCACTTTTCAATGATGTTTTCAGAAAATGTTTTCTATCTGTGCCTTCATAATTGTCGTATCAACTTCACGGTACATTCATTCTTTCAATTGTGCAAAACACACCGCAAATTTCACATTGAGCGCGTATTAGAATAAACTTTACCTACTATACAGTCTATTTTTTCTTCCCTATCTCCAATGAGCCACGAAGTGCCACGAAGTTGGAGTGCCACGTATTCCGAAGGGTTAAACGCGAATTCAGATTCTTTGCTATTATTTCGTCGAAAACTACTGTAATTGTTCGTAACTTTCCAAGCATTTCCCTACCTGCATACAAAGAGAAACGAGAAATTTTCGTTGCATTCTGCGTGTTGCTGGGGAGAGATGAGATAAGTTGTAACGAAGTGTACGAAATGATTCAAATATGAGAACAAAGACTGAACCGAAAATTGTTACTATAAGTGCAGTAAGCAGATACAGTAGCATCTGAAAAACAATAGAATTATTGAAGCCAATCTAGAAACTAGGTTTTTTTTGATAGAACGCAATAAACACGAATTCAAGAAACTCGATGTCTCATGATCATATTAATTTCATTGGACAAACTCAGGCAGGTTTTTATTACCTTTCGCGGGCGTTCTACACCTGCGTCAATACCGGAGAAAATATGCGTTTAGACTCACGTGAAAAACGTGTTACTTTTTACGCCAACGTAGAACAATCGCAACAAAGTATGAACCCGGATTAAGAAAAGCGCTGATCGGAGGATGTGCTTCGCAATTCTAGTCGCCGGGATAAGCCGATAATATGGTAGGATTGATGTGGAAGCTCACCTTAACATCCTCGTACAAATAAATTGCCATTCTGGGCAAATACACCAAAGGTTTGGCACAGGAATAGTTCTGAAAATATTGTGTTGTTCGTGTTTTATCTACGTTTAGCTAAATGTTTCATCCGTGTTGCGTTTTAGATTGAATCAAATATACTGCGTGCCGAATTTGTAAAATTACCGCATTATGGGAGCCTCGCGAAACACTCCCGAACGCATACGGGAGGCGCAGACGCTATTAGTATAAAAAACGATTGTCAAGAAAGTAAAGATTAGTTTTAGAGATCACATAAACAAAAAATATAAAACAGGTCCAATAAACCAAGCTCGCTCATTTGAAATATGGCAAAAATCTAGCTGGATTTTCGTGTACTGTATTCAGAGGTTTCATCATCGGTACTGAGTAATATTTGTGATAATTTGTGTAATTTTCAACCAAGCGAGATTAGCCTTTCTCTCTTAATATCCGTTTATTGGACCTGTTTTATTTTTTTGTTTATGTTATCTCTAAAACTAATCTTTTCTTTCTTGACACTCGTTTTTATACTATTTCTATTTTCTATTTCTATTTATTCATTCACTTCGCTTCGTTCCGAGGCGGTGATCATCATACATATCACAGATCTTTGTAGCAGCAGCTTCTTCTGAGGTATTGGTCCCTTTCCTTCATAGAAGACTTCATGGTGGACTATCGAATGCTCTTATGGCATTGATCCAGTGACATGCGAGTAACTTCTTGGAGGGAGGGGGAGAGAACTGCTTGTGAAACATGCATTCCTGTTGGGAATACGGACCAGCGATTCCCAGTCGCGCGTGGCCCGGGTTTTCCTTCACGTCCATCAACCCGGATACCTGAATGGACACGTAGTGTGGGGATCTTGGAAACAGGGCAACGAAGAGAGACTCCGACTACCGACCAGTAGGGACTAGACCATGATGGAAACTGATAGGATACCTGAATGGACACGTAGTGTGGGGATCTTGGAAACAGGGCAACGAAGAGAGACTCCGTCTACCAACCAGTAGGAACTAGACCATGATGGAAACTGATAGGATACCTGAATGGACACGTAGTGTGGGGATCTTGGAAACAGGGCAACGAAGAGAGACTCCGTCTACCAACCAGTAGGAACTATACCATGATGGAAACTGATAGGATACCTGAATGGACACGTAGTGTCTTTTTCTATAGTTACGGAGAAACTCTTATCAAAATAATATATAACCATGTGAAAATAATGCACGTCATTTTTGATTAAGTTTGACACAGCATTGAGCATTAGGATAACTCGAAATTATACTAGCAGATTACTGCAAATGTTTCCGCTCGAGGCGGGAGTCGAACCTCGATCCGTTTTCACTAGAACAGAAATTGTATCCACTGTGCCACTCAGACACGTGAATGCAAATGAAAACTAGGCTGTACGCGCAACCGAGTTCCGAGCTGAGAAGTTTAGGAATCAATTTCACGTGATTCTCCTTTTTTCATTTCCATTCTCTCAAAACCGGTCGATTTAGAAACTTTCCTGAGACTATTTAAGGCCCTCTCATCCTTAAAATAACACTTACAACTATGACTAGAAAATACGTATACCCCAACGTGTTATTCGCTTCACAACAGTGTAAACCATGTTCAAAAACTTCCATTGCGAGCGAAGCTGTGCCCAGAAAGGAGGCCGAACATTTTTTGTAGCCGCCGCTGCCGCCGCCGCCCCGTTACGGAAGTCATTTTTGCGAGACGTTTACCCTTCCAACTCACGTCAACTGAGTCATTTTGAACTCAAACTAACAAATCTCATAGATGTATGCCCTTTAAACGCTCACGGCAAGTTTCTCGGAAAATGGTTCACAAATAACAAAAAACCGGCAAAAAACTTCTCAATACGTCTGCATAGTTGAGAACAAAAACTAATCTGCGCCGCGCTCCGCGCAGCGCACGATACCAAATTATATGACAAATGTCGGGAGAGTTGGCCGTAGAAAGTTTGTGACTTAGCCGTGGGAAGTTAGGGCCAGCGCGTTGCGGTAACTAACACCCCTCTAACTACACCTCTAAATCTCAGATTTCCTACTTTTGAGTTCAATGCAAAACTTTTCGCGGATTCGAACTCACCGCAAATGTGCGATACAAAACACAGTAACTGTTGCCCACGATGGAAATGTTTTGTCATGGCACGCAGAATGCGCTCGCCCTCCTTCTCTTAGTCCCTTTTATGTACCTCTCTAAGTGCCAGATTATGTGGTCCCCTTTTAACTGCCTGTTTTTCGTAAACCGCGCCCCCAGACCGTACCTCTATAATGTGCAATGTAGGTAATTTTTGGAAAATGAAAAAAGTCATTTATTCTGTTTTGAGATGAAAGTTCATAGAGAGTTCAAAAAACCGCACTATTACGGAGCAAAATGGAAGCCAACAGGCAGCAATCCTTAATCTATCACTGCTTTGTAGTTTTCACGATATTTACAAATCTTTCTTCACAGATTTATTATTGGTAATTTTGGCCATATTTTGAACATGGTTTTGTAATTTTGTAGGCATTTTGAAAGTTTTGTACGTAGGTGAACTCGGCGGTGTATGTACGTGCGCGTGGTCCCGCCGCATTTTTGAGAACACGGAGCAAGACAGGAAGTTGACACTTATATGAATGATTTTGGTTTTTTAATGTGAACAATGTCGAACTAGTTAGCTCAAACCCCCAAATTAAAGAGGAACGGTCCCTTTAAGTACCCCTGTAACTCCCCCAGGTTCTGTCTGAATGGACCAGTGGCAGCTTAGTTGATCAAGTGTAAATACATGTTATACACAGCACGAAGTGAAATATACAATATACCACCACGCTTCTTTGAGGAACAACTATGAACAAAAAGGTGTGTGCAATGCGTATGTTACCGGAAACAAGTCAAGGCGTGTGAACGCGTGATTCACAAGAGTTTCACCTGGAAGAAAATGACCAGCTAAAATAGCTACATACATTGAATATGTAAACCTCGGTGCACAGTTCATTGTCAAGCAATTCCAACCTCAGAGTAATATTTGGCTGCGTACTCGAAATCATATTTCACAAGTGAAACCAATGTGGCGGCTGGAATTGCCACGATTGCATAGACGACTGCAATACAGACGAGACGCCGGTTTTCTCCGAACCTCAATGGATGCGATTTCGATAGAACCATCTGAAAGACGAAACCGTATTTGTATAGTGACGTAACCTGAGCACTCTAATGAGGAATCGCGCACTTTTATGATTTCTGCTGTGTTTGACACGTTTCACGTGATCGTGCATTTGACTTACAATATATACGGTTCGCACATTCAACAGCAAGCCGACATGATGTATGTTGCCTTGTGCTTGTAGATGATACCCTCTTCAGTTGAAATTCTTAAGTTCGAGATAAAACTACAATGAATATTTTATCACTTCCTATAGATTGTTCCATTCTTACTGATACTCCAAATCATGCAAATATGATGTAGCTTGCTCTGTTACTCTGTGTTTGTAGTTTCAATGTCTTTTGATCAAAGTTCGGAAATTTCAGCATGTTCCAACTATAAATCAATCCATGTACTTACGGACTTCATATTTCGCTGCTGCTGGCGATTGATCTCTTTAAAAATCTGAGAGAAACGAAAGTTTTTTTTTGTTTTTTTTTGTTTCTGAGAGAAACGAGAAAAGTCGATTGAGTGCTGTCGCGGGTGGAGAAACAAAAAAAACTACCTGAAATCTGTAAAAGAACATACACCATATCGAACAGATGACAACTATGATAGTATCGAAGACAATAACGACGAGATAATGTGTATTAATATTCAAATAATACGATAAGTAACCTCTCGGATAGCCCATGGGAAAAGGAAGAAACACGAATGGCGCCTTGAAGACAGTCACGGCATTGCACATATTGAATTGTGTGGTTGATAGAGAAGAAGTTTGACGCTCCCTTCTCTCTGGCGTTTTGGGAATATAGTTACTCATTCTCTTTTCAGATCTGGCACCGTAACGTAGAAAACTCTTATTCAAATGTTGCTCTTGAGTTGAACTACCTTACCTAGGTTATGGTCATACTATGCTCATACATAGAAATTCAGCCACCAAGTGGCCAGAATGTGATTTGGCTCCTGGTTAGGGTAGGCTCATTTTTTGCATGACTTCGCTACGGTGACTGTTATTAGTGTTGTGATCGACCAAACGCAAGGTTGCCTTTTGTTCTGATAATCAAACTGAATAGCGGTTAATGGAAATGTTTCCATTTCTATGGAATGTTTCACCAAAACTAAAAGCCCACCGTGACTGTGCTCAGCTCGAAATCCAAAATAGAACAACAAACATGATAGTACAGAAGATACCACTTGTAAGTGGCAAGCTGCTTTGAATGGAACACTGAAATAACAAAGGTTGTAATGATCATAGTGACACAGAGACATATCCGGATAGAGTTTACTCAACCTGTGTTTTTCGAAGTTTCGCGAAATAGTGTACGATGCGAGAGACGCAGGATGGGATAAAGGTGCCGGGATTTTTTTTAGATTTCATACTCTGAAGCAACCTACCAATAATATATCCAGCGAAAACGTTCAGCGGTAGCGAAATGAAAGCCAAATAGTCCATCATGTTCATGAATATAGATGGGGAGATCGGAAGCTCTGCACAATAGATCATGGTCTAAAAATCAAGTTATTTGCTCCGATAACCTAGGAATCCCATTTTCATTCGAAGACGAATTGTGCAATAATGACATTCGAAAATTTCCCAGTAATCTCATGGTTTAAAGAAAAGCTCAGTGACTTTTACTCACGAGCTCCCCTTCCGTGAGTGCATCTCATGGGATATACAGGAACTACTTTTGCACATAATAACATTGTATGTATCTGATAACAAATTAAAAGAAGGCGGATGGTTGATACCGAATAGTTTCTCATAAAATTATCACGAAAACTTTTCATGATCAAAGGGCCAATTCCACAAGGAACCCGGTATTTCGAACAGTTAACCAGTAATAACCCTGTTAACCCTCGTTCACAATGTCTTTTGGGGGCAATTTAGGGTTGACAGGGGGTTAACTAAAGGGTTAACCAGGCGGCGTAGCAAACCGTTCAATCTCATGAGAAGTTCATATGAGTTTCTCATGAGATACCTCATCAGCTACGTGAACTCTTAACGTAGTAGCATAGATATCAATAGAATCTCATGAAAAACTCGTGCTAATAGCTCATGAGGATTGTGGAGATTGCTACGCCGCCAGGTAACCCGGTTAATGGTTAACTGCTAGGGTTAACAAAATACCGGGTTAAATAAAGAGTTCGCCTGATCAAAGATGATATTTGTTCAGTAAACGAATTTGCTACGGTGTCGAGTCGTTGGTCTCTGTATAATAGGTTTTGTGAAAATGAAAACTTGCACCTGTTCTCATTTACGAACTCGTTATACGTATTGTAATCAAGCTGACGTGCGAGGTTAGCTGGAAATGTTTACGAAAATTGAAAAATGTAGAACGGAATGATGTATTGTCATTTGATTTAGAATAACATGCACAATATGAATACATTGGAAAGTTGAAGCATGAGATGAACTTAAATTTTTTTTAGTTTGATAAATTGTTGCGGTTATGACTAAACCTACACTAAAACTAGGAATATAAAAACCATAGCATTGATGAGCAGTGTTTGTATAGCAGTTTACCTGATCTGTAAATTGTCAGTTATGAATACGTTTTTAACTCATGTTGTTGGAATCTTTTCGAAATAAACACCAAACATCAACAAGTACTTGATTGATAGTGAAGAGACTGTCAGCAAACGCTAACTAATTAAAACGTTCCCAAGGGTTGGATGAAAAATTGAACAGCCAACTCCTCTATTAGTTTTATTGGTTTTCCAATGTTCAAATTGTGGTGTGTTGGAAACCAACGTTTCAAACAAGGTCTTCCGCATGATTGTCAGTCAACTGAATGCATCAACTTTTTCCAAGTGTTGTTTGGAAACTTGAACTGTATTTGTCAATCCTCGAACTGAGATGTATTGATATTTCACGTTTCAAACGATAACCTTCATTTCCCCATTGGTAAATATACAAACACCGACAAAATTGTGGATACAGAATCTTAACAGTTCACACTGGTCTACAGGACACTAACGTGTTTGCCACACTTGACGAGGGCGTATTGGACATCGTTGTGAGACGCTTTGGCACCTTTCACGAAACGCTTCACGCGCTCACAATTGTCGTCAACTCTGAAATTATCTTTATCGTATTTCTAAAGAAATCTTTAAAAAATTCGTATTATATGTGGTAATCGTTGATGTATCTATACGGCTTCTTACAGTGTAAGTTGAAAACTACTATGGTGTTTTCCTCAAGGATCTTGAAAAACTTTCATATGAGGGATTTTTCCAACACAAAAGTTTGAATGATCAGGACTGCCTACCGATAGTGCAAATTAGTGCAAATTTCACAGTAATTTGGCAAGGCCTTATGGAATTGTGTAGGTCACATGACACAGACTGTGAGGTCCCACATTGTTGAAAAATGAATGGCCTAATGTACCATAATATGGCATAATAGGCGATTCACCTTTCACCCGAGCATCTTCTCCCTACACGTTTGTGTGTGTACAACTCCAGTCGAAATGTTCATGAGAACAGCCACCAATTTATTCTCACCAAAACCCGAACTTACTTGTAGGTCACAGCGAACTTTCCTCCCTGGTTTTCGGTCTTCTGAGACAAGTTGTCAATGTCGTATTTGATTCCTTGCTCGGCAGAATAGTCAGTTATCTGCAATATACTTGTAGTTAATTACATAGTTTTATTCACATACAACGTAAATAACACATTTAATTTTGAAAACAGCGCCGACAAAGTGAACAATTGCTATTGTTTCCACTGTTTTGTGTTTGACAGTTTCAAGTACTTCTAAAGTCAATTATTCGAAATCTATACCGAAACAATTCCAATAAAGATTAACAAGCATTATACTTAAAGACAATGTTTAAGACAATTGAAAGTGTACCAAAGTTTAATAACAGTTTAGACCACCAATAATGCCCAGGCATTGAAAACAGTTTAACAGTGATGAGTAAGGCCGGTGACGGGAATAGAACAACGAAGAATGACGACTTTTCATGTTTTTTACGTGCCTTCTCATTTCATGTTAAGGGTTTATTGTACAATCGTCCCCCCCTTGAGCCGAAATAGGTTGGTATCCGACCCGTAGTACAATCGCCCCCCACCCCTAGGGGGGGGGGGGGGGGAGGGGGTGATTGTACAACGTCCTTCTTTACTGCCGGTTTGGATTGAGTGGGGGGCGATTGTTAAACAGGTCCGGGGTTGTACTATTACCCCCCATTTTGTATTGTGGGGGGTAATTGTTAAACGTCGACATTGTACAATTACCCCCCATTTACAATCACCCCCCATTTACAATCACCCCCCTCTCTATAGGAAATCGTATTGGGAGGGGGGTGATAGTACTACGGGGGGGGGGGACTTAAGGTGAGGGGGGGGGGCAATTGTACATTTTTCCCCATGTTAAAGTAGGACGATTATGTGGACCAATCCCGTGTCAACGGTCCTTTAAACTGCAATTGGAAAATGTATTTCAGTTTGAAGGACTGAAGCGTTGCGATTGGACCACATAATCGTCCTTCTTTAATTACGAAAATAAAATCAATAGGGTATTTCTGATATTTTTTCGTAGTGATAGCAGAAACAGCGCGCGGTAGACGCCTCCACCTCATACCTAGACCCAATGCTTATTTAATGAACTATAACACCCTATTCAGCATTACCGACAGAAATAGAAAATTGTTAATTCAGCACTAGGCGTGTTTATCGACTTTTCGGCAAAAAATTGCACTCAAACTTGGTAGTGCGCCAAAGGGGTACACGAAAGTATTAAAATAAAACTGACCACTTTTCTAATGACATCCAGGTTGGTGTCGACTGTTTCCGGGTCGTAGACCTTGTTGCTGACGATGGTCACGGAGACGAGCTCCACGGAACGACGGCGACGGGCTGCGGGGTTTATTAAACGCTCCATTTACCTATCTTCATCTTCCCCCCTCCCTCTCTCTCTTTCGTTTTTCTGTCTATATTTCTATTTCTTTCTTCGTCTCTCTTATTCTCCTCTCATTCCCTCTTGTTTTTCATCAATTGTTCCCTCTCTTTCTTTCTCCTTATTTCTTTTCTCTTTATCTCTAATTCACCTGCACCAGCTGCATTTGGAGCAGTAGTGGTTTCCGATGTGGCTACCTCTGCTGTACCGGTTGGGGAACATGCCTGAAATATCATCGAGGTCACGTTATGAAATACATAGAACGTGAAGTGAAGCTGAAAACCAGAACCTGCTGTCATTAATGTACGACTTGATGAAAAACTATCATTCAAAGAACTATTGGAAAAGTCTGAAATGGAGGGAAAACGATTTATTTCTTCTCTTCTTTCAACTATCGTTTTTTTTCCATTCATGATAGAGTATACAAAAAGTTAGGTAAGAAATATTTTGAATCCAGATTTCACGAAACCTGCTTACATATTTATCTTATGTGCACACACATGAATATTTGTACTTTGGGACTGATCATACAACAATTTTTGCACTCACCAAAACAACTGATGCGCAGAAAAGGCTGGTCAAAAGGAGAGTACGGAGCATATTGGTAGCTGTAGTTGATGTCTTCAATGGAGAATGAAGATCTTTTATAGGATGGTATCTCATCAAATACACATTATGATCGAGTGAGCAAACAGAAAGAACAATAATTTCTCTATTCTTACGTGTTGTAGGAAAATGACCATCGTTATCCTATGTTATCATGTTATCGAGGTAGTCCGTGCTAGGCACCACAATGTGATTGATAATGTAACTATACTATTAGATACAATGTTGTATGAATCAATTATTCTTTCATCGTATACTTCGTTGCACCAACCGCTGTCCTTCTTACAGTAATCCGTCAAACCTCTAGGAGGCTTTTTATAATGAATAACTCATCATTTCGGTTTCAAACTTTTAGAGGTTGTAGAAGTAGAGGTGCGGAAGACGGAAGACACGTCAAAAAGATAAAAAAAAATTCAGACACGACAACATACCAAACTTTGACCTGGAAGTTTGAGCATATTACTGTAGAGGGTTATTTATAAGTGGGTGGAACAAACCATAGAAATGTTTTTATGCAAGTATAAGACGAAGACATTTGGAACACGAAAAACATTCGAGCACGTGAAGAGCACAGATCAAAATAGGGTCTTTTTCCAAAGCTAGCCAATGGTGTTTGTAGTTGGATCTCTTTGAATTCGCTTGGCATTTGTGAATGATGGCGTGTATCGAGAGCAAACTACAATTGGTTTTGGTAACAGCACTTTTGTACTTCATTGTTACAGGTTCTTATTGAACGGTTCAAACTTAAGTATAGCTATGATCACATCTAATGTTTTGGCTTTTTGTACTAAACTGACCAGAGTCTTTGGATGTGTCATCATATTCCAAGAGGGAGTATGTTGTGAGAGCTACCCCCGCGTCGAGCAAAACGTCACGGAAAGACTACAAAAGGACCAGAAAAGAAGATTCGGGGCCAAGACCGTTTCCATGACACGTTCCATACCATTCTATTGTTTTGTTAAATGAACGTTGTTCCCACTCTCCTTCCCTTACTGTTACCGGTTCGGTTCAATTCAGTGACCACGTTTCGGCTGGCTTCTCAAACTTTATAGAGACTGGTGTTAATTTTGTTACTAATGAATATAACATGTGTATTTGATGACTTGAGACAATTTCACACCGCACTTCAAAAATGAATTGATTGAAAACTTCAGCATACTCCATCCAATGATATGTAATCAATTTTTTCACGGGTCGGTTGAAAAATTACACAGCCAACTCTTCCATGAGTTTTAGTTGTTTCAATAGTTTGAATTGTGGTGTGTTGAAAATCAACGTTTGAAACAATAACCTTTATTTCCCCATTAGTAAATATACAAACACAGACAATATTGTGGATACAGTAACTTGACAGTTCACACTGGTCTACAGGACACTAAGATGTTGGCCACACTTGACGAGGGCGTATTGGACATCGTTGTGAGACGCTTTGGCACCTTTCACGAAACGCTCCACGCGCTCACAGTTGTCGTCAACTCTGAAAATAATGATAATGATATATGCACAGAAATGTTGATTATCACATAAAATGAATGTCTAGTCCATGTCATCTTTATTAGGATTCATTTAGTGTAAGTTCAAACTACTACTGAGTTTGCCAACAATTTTTGGGTATATTGTACAATTTTCCCCCGCCCCCTCCCCCCCCCCCCCCCCCCCCCCCTTGAACCAAAATAGATTAGAATCCGACCCGTAGTACAATCACCCCCTACCCCCACAGTTGTGTCAGCAACTTTTCTCCGTGCGGGCAGGCTCAAAATACTTGAAACTAAAAAGTAAAAAGAAGATTTTACGCTATGTTATCATATTATCATGTTGCTATGTTATCATATTATCGAGGTAGTCCGTGCTAGGCACCAATGTTCAAGAAAATTGAGAGTGTACCGAAGTTTAATAACAGTTTTGACCACCAATAATGCTTTTATAGGATGGTATCTCATCAAATACACATTATGATCGAGTGAGCAAACAGAAAGAACAATAATTTCTCTATTCTAATGTGTTGTATAAAAATTACCATCGTTATGCAAACGTTTTTGAGAGCAGCCATCACGTCGTTTCGACAAGACGAAAACATGAACTCACTCGTAGGTCACAGCGAACTTTCCTCCCTGGTTTTTGGTCTTCTGAGACAAGTTGTCAATGTCGTATTTGATTCCCTGCTTGGCAGAATAGTCAGTTATCTGCAATTACTTTGAGTCAGATATTCATGGTGAAATACGTCTCTTCCTCTTCCTACAAACATCTCTCAGATATTCGCGGAACACATCTAGCTTCAAAAACTGTGGTGACGAAGTGCCGATCTCTGATGTTTCCACTATTGTGTTTGACTGTTTGAAGTACTTCTAGATTCAAATAGCGAGAATCATGACCGAAATGATTTCAATAACAAATAACAAGCTACTATATCTGAAGACCATGTTCATGAAAGTTGAGGGTGTATCATGAAAATATGATAACAGTTTCGATCAACAATAATGCCCATCCATTATCTTAATGTTTGATGGTCGTGAGTGAAGCAGGGACGGGAATAGCACATGAGAGAGTTACGTTTTCTCTCTTGAAAGGGAACTTTTCTTTCAGGTTAACTTCGGGAATAGAAGGAAAAAGAATATGAAAAGGTCATTCATTTGCATCAACGTCCTCTCGCACACCCAATACCGATGATTATAGAGGATAATCATAGCAGAGATGTAGTTAATCTACAAACTTTTGGTGAAAGTAAAATAGTTATAATGAAACTGACCACTTTTCTGATGACATCCAAATTGGCTTCGACTGTTTCCGGGTCGTAGACCTTGTTGCTGACGATGGTAACGGAGACGAGCTCCACGGAACGACGGCGACGGGCTGGAGGGTTTAGATATTGTGGTGGGTCTAGTGTAGGATCATCTCTCGTGCTCTCTCTTTTTTTGTTCTTTTTATTTTTCTATCCTTATTTTTTCTCTCTTTCTCACCTTTCCTCACCCTTGCTCAGCTCATCGACTTTCCTCTCTTTTTAGCGTAATTTCTGTCTACCCTTCCTGTTTTTTTCTATATTTCCATTACTTTTTTTCTTTCTCTCTCTCTCTTTCTTCCTCCATAGTATACCTGAAGGTGCACCAGTAGTGGTTTCCGATGCCGCTACCTCTGCCGTACCAGTGGGAGAACAAGCCTGGTTTATCAGTTCGTTCAAATTCAAAATAAATACATGTTGAACATTTTTGTTGGAAATCTTCAGTTATTGAAAAGTGACGAGAAACAATAATCAGTACCTTCAATTTGCAGGTTTTGCAAATATTAAAATATGGATGTGATTTTGCATAGAAGTTATAACAATAATTTTCATAGAAGTTAGAAAAAGTTTCACTCACCAAAACAACTGATGCGCAGAAAAGGCTGGTCAAAAAAAGAGTACGAATCATATTGGTAGCTGAAGTTGATGCCTCCAATGTAGAATGAACCATCTTTTATACGAAGATATCTCATCAAAAACACATTTTGATTGGAGTGAGCAAACATAGAGGACCATTATTTCTCGATTCTAATGTGTTGTAGGAAAGTGACCATCGTTACGCTATGCAATCATAAAATAGAGGCAGACCGTACCAGGTACTATTATGTATCTATTATGTAAATGTAATGATTCTATTATGTGATGGAAAATGCAACTACACTATAATATGCAATGTTACATGAATTAATTTCTTTTGTATCGTCTTAAATCACATTCTAGAAAAACACACAGATGTTTGAACCGTTTGAATTTTGTTACGAATAGTTACGTATTCGTGATTACTTTTTCATCAAGTTCTGTTCATCGAGTTTCTGTCAATCGTATAGTGGTTGGTATTCGACAGATAACAGTCGATCAGATTCGGAATACTAATTTGATGCACAAAATCTATCAAGTCCATGTATTATTCATCTAGTCTGTTCCGAGCTACCTATTCGGAACAAGTGGCGACCTCGGCAGGACCCTTACCTCCTTCTTGCTTATATGAAAACTCCAGCAGGACTCCTAATGAAGTATCTATGACTCCAACCCAACCCCTTCCTTCTACTTTTGTGAGCAACTTCAATCAGACTCGTAAGTACCATTCTGCATCTACTGCGTTGATGACATACATATCCACCAACCATTGGATACGCGAAAGTAAGAAATATCCTACTCATACTGAGAGAAAACAATGCGTTGTAGAACCAATGTCACAATTGGCTCGGAAGCCACAAATATAGCGAACGCGAAAGCAACAAACTCTGTATGCACTGCGCTCAAAAACCTCACTCAACATTATGCAGTATTCAACACACGTTTACGTCACCTCAGTCCAGCCCGAATAATCGTTTCTCCTAGCTCTTCCATTTATAACCCTATTTCACTAACAACACGCAGAGTTCAAACCGTCCTTCTGGCCAACAGATGTCTTCTCTTCATAACGATAGGCATTCACACCCTGCCTGCTTGTCTCAACAGAACCAGCCGCCCCAGACACACATTCTACTAGCCATATTTGATTGAACAGCACGTCCACAACTCATTTCTTTGATAACTATGATAACCATTATGATAACCACTTTCACGCCAATAAAAAATATGCCCTTCTTTTGGTACAGTTCTTGACAGCACTGAACAAACTTTTTTTCTGACATGAACACATCCATTTTAAATCACATATATTCTAGCATTAGTTTTCATGTTCCGCTGTTGATAAACCTCGGCATATTGTACAATGTTGGGTTTATTGGGAATCCGCCAAAACGTCGCCACTAAATAAACATCTATACTACCTCGTGTTTCGGTTCAAATAAGAAACCCAACATTATTCTAGCATTGTTTTTCATAAACTTCATGTCGATTTATCTCATTACCACTTCTGCTTTCTCTGACAACGACTCCTACTTCAAACTCCTCTCCAAAACTCTTATAATGAAAGATGTCAAAGACATTTTTAACAGAAACGAATTTCTGGGAAATTCATATATGAACTCGTCCCATTACAGGGCGGACTTTATGAACCTATGATTGATATTCTCAAACAAAGCTTCCGTGAAGAACTAGGCAGACAATTATTCGACTTGGACGAACTGCCCACCATTATTTGTGAAATGGATTCCGTACTCGCCCTCTCACTTATTCATCTGATGATGTCTACGCCAGACCATTACGACCTATCGATTTCCAAACCACGCGTTTATATCTTCACCAACAATTACTTTGGATCTTGGCGATCTTTCTTACAACCCTGATTCTAAATAACATGAAATTCTCTTTCGAATTAGTGGCGACCTCGGCAGGAACCTGAACCGTACCACGTACCGTACCACCATCAGAAAGATTCACACACGTTCGCAGAAATACGTCAGCTCCTACGAAAATGACCACAATACCTTATCACAACCTACTCACCGTTGTGATTTAGCCTACCTGTTCGGAATAACTTTGGTGTAGGTCAACATAAAATATTTTATAAACCTGCAACATCATCAATATCTAGGTATGCAATATTATCCTAAAGTTCAGATGTCGACCTGCGTTTCTCATCCAGTACACTATTTCGGGGGACTCGAACCGCGAAAAGTGCCCGCGAAAGCATGTCGAAAATGGTCCTTTGAGATATTTTTGTATATGTTGTTTACAGTAGTCTGCACTTGTTTTACTACCAGAGGAACCCAACAGAGAAAAATGGGAATAAACATCGAACAGTAATTTCAAAAAAAAATATTAGTTAAACGATAAACAAACAAACAAGTACAGAAGTACAGATCATAGGTTTTCTATCTTCATATGTTTCGAGAAATTGTTCAAACAGTATTTTATAGGCAAGAGAGGGATAGTGTCAGTGTGATGCGTGTCACGTTACTCTATCATGTCCCATTTTGATTAGGCAGAGGGCCTCTGCTCTGGATGCTTGCAACCTGAGACCCCGACCCAACCTGGCGGTGACAAAGTGGTTTCACGAATTCCAGAAGCCAATCCCGGTAGACCCGGGTGGAAAGCAACATGGTGACGGTACATGGCAACGCCACGTTTCCCAAAAGGCCCAGCATTGGAACTGGAAGGATGTATGGTTAGAGTCACGCTACTCTTCATGGACTACACTGCAGAATGTTGGAATTGACGAACAGTAGAACACCACTTAGAGCTGTTGAGATCATGACACCATCTGAGTCTCTTATGTTTACATACTTTCTCGTTTCTCGTCAGTGATGCCGCAGGCATCCTGAACTCGATACGACCAAATACGTACATTTGATAAATGTTTGAACCTGTAGAACATAAATGTTCCCTTATTTTTCTTCACATAACTTATCCAGTTCATTAAATCGAACTCACAAAAATTTTTGCTGTATCCGAGAAACGATGCGATGACTAGCCACAACGGGTTTACGCCAACGCAAACGAAAAAGACAACCAGCTGGAATTAGAAATCGAAACAACACTAAATTAACACCAGTGGTCAAGTAAATTTGGTTAACACATTAGTGCAGTAGCGGTTCAGAGGCTATGTAATCGACACACCCTCAGACGTTTGCACAACTTAGCTGAGAATGATTACTAACATTGATGTTCTCGGTAAAGGGCTCACTTTCTGCTCAACAGGTACATACGGTGTAAGTGGCCCGATACCACTGTTTTTCTCAGTTTGATCTCGTTGAATATTGTTATTTGTGTGTATCGAGAAAAAAACTACAACTCATTCCCAATATGTGTATTTTTCTCACATGAGAAAAATAATGTTAGAGTGAATATCCCTACCTGAGCGGTGAGCTGCTTCGTGACTTTCAGCAGGTTCTCATTGGCGCTGGTTCTTGCCGCTGCCTGCACAGCTCGATGCGTTAAAACCGCTATAAAGGCTGCCTGAAATCAGCTTTGGGATTATGTGAAGGCACTGTTCCTGGGTAATTTCTGAACTAAGTAATATTCATTGGCAGTCCCTTCACTTTCTTGTTTTATCTCAAATATGAAAGACTGGTGGATGGGGGAAGAACTTCACCCGTACCGGGGTACATCACCGTAGCAAAGTCATGCCAATGAGAAAATCAACTTGATTGAGAACCTAAACACATAGTTTTTTCTAGTAACGCACCCACACAAGTCTTTGAATAGTTCATATAATTACCTTCAGAACAGCCAGTATCACTACAATCGAGAAGTACACCACCACTACTGCTCTGGTGTCAAACTGAAAATCAATGCATTCAGCTACATTTTCTAACGAAATATAGTGTCACTAGGACCTGGATGTTAGAATTGTAAGATTGTGCGCAGTGGAACATTTTCGATTTCATCTTCTATTGATATGTGTGATATATGTGTACAATTCAGCGCAGAGGATGATTTAGAGGTGAATGAATATTGATTGTACTCACTTCTCTGTTTCTCATGCTTTTTAGGAGAACGCCGTTAGCCAAATTCGGCATTAAATGCAGCCCCTTTTAATAATTTTCGGAACAGTGATCATTAAACATTTTTCTCAGTTCTGTGAAACAATTGTGTATGCTTGAAAACTTTTTCACATAAAAAGTTACGAAAAACAAAACGCAAAACACAACTAACCTGTTTTCGTTTTGCAAAAAAGTAGAGCAGTCCCGAAGGGACAATGTAGACAACGTGATCTAAAACGTGCAGTTTCCAAGTGGTTTCTTTTCTCAACTGAAAATAATATGACTGAGATTTGCGAGGAGCATAAATTGAGATCAAATGTGACTTGATATTGAGACAGTTTCTCTATAGATAACATTTTGTAGAGGAGGATCGAAAGTTTCAAGATCTTGGATACGTTTGATAATGACGAAAACAAGTCAATTGTTTTTTGTAATGTGAGTATAACATTAGTTATCAGGGTGCTTCCTTAATGATGCAAATAGAATGAGCCTTACTTTGAAGGACGATACTGGTGACTCTATAGCTTGCTGTCGATGCAGCATGGCTGCCATCACCGAACACCACATTCCACCATACAGAGAGTAGAATATGCCCTGGAAACCAATTCAAGTGGGAAGAAATGACTATGTTCAAGTTGGAAGGCACGAAATCAACAATTCACCGAAATAAATCGTTGCATTGCGATGGGCGCACTTCATCGGTTCAGATGCGTGTTATTTCTCAGTTCAGAAATGAAGATGAATTTAATTGTTGCAATTGTTCTAGTGTTTTGCACCACTGAGTTTTATCAGCTATACTGTGAGTCAATTGCACAGTCGCGTTAGACATGGTAAACACAACAGAACTCATGAACGTGCAATGACAAAGTGCACGTTCCTTCATTATAATGCCAACTCTACGTGACTATTCAATTTACTTCTAGTATACTACCTTCGCGCATTAAGTCGTCGGCCTTCTAACTTTTACCGTATGACGTGGTAAACGGTGCAACACACTTCTATTAGGTTTCTGTGTGAACGTTTCTAAGTTGTATTCAACGGGGAAAATATTTTCTCACTCCAGAAATACTATCAGGGAAAGGTCCGAGTAAAATTACGCCATCAACGCTCAGATCTGGTACGAGGAAAAACGAGTACCACAGCGAGGTTAGGCCCATCCATACCTGAAAACAAGGTATATTTCTCCATTAATTTACCATTTGATGTCTGATGAATCTATTTGTTTGTTCACATCCATAGAGTGTGGGGCTCTTTTATGGATCAGAAATGTTTCCTGCTGTGCGTGACACACCTCAGGCTGTCGTACTCAGCAGCAATCCCACTTTGAAGGCAACATATGTTTCCAATCTCAAAATTAACAAATACTCAAATATAGAGAGATCTTTTCTTATGAATGTGTCAGTTGCAAAAAATTTCTATTGAAAACGTTACCGTCCCTACTTTTGTGCAGTTGTAGAATTTTTCCCACCCTCATGTACACATCTGTCTCACACAGTTCCGAAAGGTTGATCAACTCAAATTATTTTCATCGATACACTCCAAGAAAATGTTTTTAAACGATCCAATATCTCGCACATATCTTCCGCACATATCGTAGCCCTATTTGCCCTGGTTGAATAGTGTTCCTGAGTCACGACTTGTATGTAATTTCAAAAACATGTATTTACGTGGGAGTAAGTATCTGTTTTCGGTAAAGTACTATTCGTCCATAACACAAGCACCCAAATTGATGTATGTAATTTTGATAGCATGTATTTAAGGAGGAGTTTGAGTAACTGTTTTCGGTAAAGTACTATTCGTCCATAACACAAAACAGCCTCATTATAGCATCTTTCATCGAATACCCATAATTGTTTAAACTGAGTACGGTATTCGGTATGACACTTACAGGGAAGAAACACTGAAAGTAATTTGAATAGTCACATAAAGTCAGCATTCTTATGAGGCATCGTGCACTTTGTCGTAGTTTCTGAGTTCTGCTGTGTTTAACATGTTCCACGTGACTGTACAGTGGTTCAACCTATAGCTGACTTGTAGTTTGAAATAGATAAAAGCCACGTTTTACGAACTGAGACAAAAAAGTAGCCGGGACAAAAACACCGTGTTTGCGTGCTTTGGAAAAAGGAAACCCTATAGCTTCTAAATTTGAAATATTGCCCACCTGCATGTTCATACGGTATTTTACATAGGCTGCTGCAGTTTTCACCCAAATACAGTACATTCCAAGTATTGTCACCAGAAGAGTCACAATTCCAGTGGAGTAGTGGAACAACAGTACATTGACAGAATAGTTTGTATCGTTTATCATGAAGACTGGAACCTGGAACATGATGTTTTTAGAATTTATAACATTGTTTCGCGTTTACTGAGAGCAGAGAGAGAAAAGATACGTTCACAAAACAATACTAACCATGGGTACAAATTTTGATAGTTGTGACAGAATGGAACTTCAACAGAAGACGTAATCCAGAGGGTCGACTGTTTAAATGTAGAGATGAAATGGTCTTGACCGTCCAACGTATCGGCCGTTCAATTAGATCCGTCCGCCCAACTTCTGAGAGGAAGAGATATTGAGAATGTGCAAAGTGTAAAATCTGAGAAGAGCGGAAAAGTAATATCATAACATAATGCAGCAGAGTGAGATAAATGAATGAATCTAATCTCGAAATGTTTGAAGAAACTTACGAATTGTGCGGTAGTGAAAAGTTCAATTTGCTCATGAGAAACAAATTTTGATCCAACTACCAGCTGTACACAACGAAAGCTTGCTCCGAACATTTGTGTTCAGCAAAAGGCCAAAACATATTTGCAGCGAACAAACGTCCCACTGGAAGCGGCGAAAGACTTGATCAGCAAATCAGATTATAATAATGTATTTACTGGTCGCGTATTCGTTTAAAAGATCAGAGGCATATTCTAAGAAAGACAACTAGCTTCAGATTAAAGATTGAGACTTCACCATCGTATTCTGTTCCAGATGTTTTCCGAGCGAAACCTAAAATAACAAAAACCAGAAACGGCTCCAGAAAACTGAGCAGAAACGATGGTGTATTTGTTCTGCTGTGTACAGTTTGTTTTATCAAAGTGAAAAAACAATAAATCTTCTGTGTTGCGAATTTAAACTACAATCAAAATTTACGCAACACCTACAAGATTAAATATAGAGGGACCTATGAAATATAATACTCGGTATTCGTCAGATGTCACTGATTTCGGCCACGTTTAGGAAGAGATTGCCTAATAGGATATGTTAAAACAAACATAATGAAAGTTCTGGGCAATGTAACGCTAAACGTGAACGAACATTGGTATTTTAATGCTTCTGTGTTTCACGTGATTCACGTGTTTCGTGCGATATTGAGTTTGACCAACAGTAAACAATGATCACAAACATTTGAAACACGATGCCTCTGAGAAAATGTTGACCATGGCAAACCCAAAATGTTGAAGCCCCGCCCACATTTTTGGGTTTGCCATGGTCAAATCTGAAGTTTGGAAATGCCATGGTCAAATAGTACACAACTAATGCTCAAAACCAAGAAAACAATGGTTGAAATCACTCCAAATGGTTTTTAAAGCTAGCAAAAACGATTGTTTGGAACTTATTACTTTTGGAAAAGTTATATATTGAAATAGCTAAGCAAAACTCCCGTTGATAAGATCACCACAATACAAATTCGATCATTTTATCATTGTTTTCGGAGTTCTACGTCACAAGCTGTACAATTTCTAAAAACTATGATATTATTCAGTTTGAGTAACTCCTTTTACAATAATAAATACAGTCTCAATAATTGTTCGCTTCCTGTAATTTTCATTCTGAGCAGTATAGCTCAGGGCAACACAACCGCGCCCCAACTATACCGTACTCCGTATGTTTTAGACCTTTACTCGGGCTTATTTTCGAAATTCGAAAATTTCTATTTGTCTCTCCTCGTTCGTTCTCTACGAGAACTCTCTCGTTGAGACAAACAAATTTTCCGCTCTGCACAACCCTCTTCAAACAATAATTGTACCGATATAACAGAACAACTAAAGAACAAAAGTTTATTGCAAAAGAAATAGGAAATGGGAACAGTGAACAGTGTATAGCGTGTAGTATAGTGTCTGGGGTGTTGAAGACGACCATAGAGGGCTACCTGAAACTGTGTTATAGGGGAAAAGGACACCGCCAAGGGACCTTGCGGACACCTTGGCTGAAACAATATTACAACACAGAGAATAGAACATTACCGAGAAATATAACGGAACAACGAAACAAAACAGAACAACCGAGAAAGGAGATTCAGATGGAACTGGCAACAGAGGGCTATTTCCAGACTGACGCCTGGGAAAGCTGATGCAAAGAGGGAACCACGTAAGGGCGGACAGAAGAGACACTCTTCCACCGTCCTAACGCCAGAAGAACATCAGGAGAGGTCCCGTTGGCTGAAGCAGAAGACGCGGCTCCCCGGCGGAAGTCGTGCGGGGAGAGGGTCCTGATGCCGGCCGCCGAACACAGTCTCTTCAGTTCCGACGAGGCCGCGCCTGGCGACCACTGACGGCGAGACAAGCTGGGGAGGACCAGACCGTCACCGGGAGACCAAGCCTCCAGAATCTGCGGAGGCAGAGAAAAGCTGACTGAAGCTCCTCGAGCCGCTTGGTCCTTCTTGGATCTCTGAAACCATTAATACGAGTTTAAACCAACCAGAAATCGTGCCCAAGATAGTTCCAACGCGAGTGTACCCATGACTCTCCCTCTACCCTGGATGGTCTGGGCTCGTTAAGTTGAGAAATCTTACCCTGATTCTAATCACTAGTGATCCCTCCGCAATAGTGACGTCGGACCAGAGTAAGGCTAGTGCTTCGCCGATTCTCAAGAAACCGGCGAAAAGGAGTGAAAGCAGGCGGGCGGCCCTATTGCGGCGAACTTCGCACCAGCCAGGGAAAGTGGATGCGGTTTGAGCGAGCGCCGAAACTTCGTCTGGGGTAGCTACTCTTCTGGGAGGAGAAGGCGGAGAGACCCTGAATCGCAATCCATAATGGAGCTGGGTATTAATTCCGTACGACTAGGAGGCTACTATCTAGGTTGAGAAGAATCCCCCCCTAAACCCGAATGCAATTTACCTTTTCAGCCCTGCCAACATGCAAGAAATGAATTCCATCCAAGCTGGGTGGAGGGACAGGTCCTGACGATGGTAGGCATAAGCGCTGACGATAGCTGCCAAATAGGCCGGTTTGCAGGAGCTCGCTTTGGCTGCTGGAAAACAAGACTCAGAAAGGATGCCCAACACAACACTCATCCTAACACATAGCCGGGAATAGACCGTGACCAGGAAAAAAAGATAACCAAAAGGAAAAAAGGGAGACGGGCTACTGAGCTATAAACAAACGTGCTTACCTAGGAACAGAACTAGAGAGGGGGGTTCCTTGTTCAGTCCCAGTTCCTCCGTCCACACGAGAAATTTCTGCCAATTCGATGAGTACTGGGCTTGGGTAGATATCGCCAGAGACGCTGCCACCAGGGAAGTTGAGCTTGCTAATTCGTTCTCCAACCCATACATCTCCGCCACGGCTCGAAGCGTGTTGAACTGTCCGTTCCATTTTGCTAAATCAAGAAAACTATAGACACGTAAACACTATTCCCGAACTGTCACGCCGAGGGTGGGTGGGGGGAACTCCCAGACACTAATGTACGTAGCTAAAGTACACCGGAATGACGGAACTATATCCCAAAATTTTCAAATCAAAAAATTTTTGGGGGACCGCACTACCGTACCTAAAGAGTCGCGATAATCGCGCCTCGAGACCAATAAAACCATGAAAATCAGGCACAATTATTGCTGCGAACGGGTTCTGCCCTCGCGGAAAATGAGCTTTGTCTCTCCTCGTTCGTTCTCTACGAGAACTCTCTCGTTGAGACAAACAAATTTTCCGCTCTGCACAACCCTCTTCAAACAATAATTGTACCGATATAACAGAACAACTAAAGAACAAAAGTTTATTGCAAAAGAAATAGGAAATGGGAAAGTCAGCCCCGAAGGGGGGATGGAGAGAAAACAAAGTTACCCGATAACCTAGCACTTTAGAACAAGAGAAAAACGAAATCTGATTGAGCAAAAGGACTCGAAAAGGGCCCATCCTGACTGGCCTCTGTAGGCACGAACAATTTGGTTCCCCTGGGAAAGACCCTGAAATCCTTGACCTGAGGAATCCAGTTTCCCCCTGGTCGAAGAGCCATGAACGTCGGGTGTGATGGCCAAAGGGGCACTCCTAGGATTCCCTTGGATCCAAATCTCGTGATAAAGCTGATGCAAGATAGAATATCCCCTACGGGAGGTACCCACCATGAGTAAGCATCCCTCCACGGCTCTGCGGAAGCGAATGCGTCGCCGACATAGCCTGGAGCTGACGAGAACTGTCTGGCAGCAAATCTGAAACACTTCCTGTTTGATGCGTCTGCAAAGGCATCGATGTTGGGCGTCCCCCAAATACTACACAAAGCGTTGAAAATGCTAGGGACTATTTCCCAGTTATCGTAGTCTACCCATCTGCTGGCAGAATCGGCCTCCTCATTCAATTCCCTAGGTATCCAGCCCACTAACAGAACGCACTGGATCTTGAGAAGAAGATCGTTGATCTTCAAAGCAAGAAGGTTCAGCTCACGCACAAAGCTACCTTTTCTAATGATAGAGACTGATGCTTGGTTGTCCACTCTAAGAAAGACGTTAGAGTCAGATAGGAAGGCCGAGACGTCAACTAGAACTCTCCATACAGCTAGAAGTTCCCTATAGGTACTAGATTTGGCCTGGTCCTCTAAGGACAGATTGGCTGCGACAGTAGTAATAGTTGCTCCATCAAGGGACTTTAGAACCCCGCCCGTCGCTACGGCTGAGGCGTCAGTAGACAGAACGAAAGTCTCACCTGAGTTAAACTTGATGCCTTGAAGATCTGCACGGGAACGGGGAAGCTTGTGAAGCCAGTAGTTGATAGCCTCAATCTCAGACTGAAGCAGAGGAGACCGACTCGATGGTCGAGCGCCTGATGACGTTGCATCTGCAACGATACTCATTATCGACCTAGTCCTGAGAGACACTTCGTGCCCTAAGACTATCCACATAGAGTTTAGGTGACCCAGAACTCGTTGTCTCTCTCTCACCGAGGGGATTCCCGTATTCTCTAGTTCCTGTAATAATGTTAGGGTTTTCAGCAAACGTGCCTTCGAAACCCGAATCGACCCTTCTAAAAGGTCAATGTCGAACCCTAGCCAAGTTATCTGAGCGGAGGGAGAGAGAGAACATTTCTCCCAAGCCAAGATAACTCCTGCTTGGGCCAGGTCATTGGTCACAATATCTACTGTCCTATGGACGGAATTCGAACAAGTCCCAAACATTAGCACATCATCCAAATAAATAGCTACTCCTAGTCCCTCCCCCCTCCATTTTGCTAAGAGAGGTTTCCATATTTTCGTGAATACAAAAGGAGCCGAAGACAAGCCAAATGGCAAAACCGTGAATTTGTACCATACGTTATTCCAAGAGAAACCCAGGAAAGTCTGATGATCAGGCCAAATGCTAACGAGATGATACCCTGATTTGAAATCTAGTGATGCCGCCATACCTGGCGACGGGAGCATGTGTCTAACTACCGACAGATCTTCAAACTTGATCTTCTTTTTATGCAAAAAGTTGTTCAACTTAGACAAATCCAAAATTAGACGCGATTTCTTTGCGTTTTTGACCACCATAAGGGGACTAACAGTACTTGGTGGTTTATCACAGACAACGACGGCTCCCGTCGCCACGAGGTTAGCGACTTCAAGTGTCACGAACTCACAATCCTCAGGCTGAACAAAATTGTCCGCTCTAGAGGGAGGCGGTAAGGTGGCAAAATCTAATTTATAGCCGTCTCTAACCCAACTTAGCACCTGGTCTGACACTTTCAAAGATTCCCAAAACGCCACATGACGTGATAACGAACCTGGTACAAGCTTAGAACTTGCGAGCTGCAGGGCACTCCCTGGCCTTGTGGTCCGATCGGCCGCAGGTCCAGCAGGCGCCTGAACCTGAGGGAGCATAGGAGGAGGGGAACCGGGGAGGAGGGGGAGGTGGCGGGAAGAAGGGCGGAGCATGGAAGAAGGTAGCTGGGCCACAACCGAACCCACGAGATCCTTGATGGCTAGCTCGATGTTGCTGAAAAACCGAGACTGTGCGGAATCCGATCCATCTCTTCTGGAACACGTAACTCTACGCTTAGCCTAGTAGACAATCCGAGGGACTGTTGTCTCGGAGACTAACCCCGGCTATGGTTACTAGTCCAAGAGAACCTCTAGGGTCTCTAGGGGTACCTTATCCGAATGCCAATTCGAAAGCAAACAACGGGCTTACCTTGGAAGACGGACCTCCTGAGGTGGAGACTGGGCGTTTCGTTGGTTTCCGCTCATTGGAAGCTGCTTTGGCCCTGGTAGCCAACAGATCGAGGAATTCGTCCTTTTGCTCTCCCTCTGTAATATGTGAATAATTACTCATCGAGAAGGGCCCTCGGAGCAACACGTCTAGGCAAGCTGAGGGCCGCCTACCCCCAAGCTGATGGGTAAAAACGAACAGACGACACGAAAGAAAAAAGCCCAAACAGGTAGGAAGTGAACGAAAGGAAACCAGGGAATAAACTACGAAACCTCCTAAAAACCCGCTCGCCCCCGAAATTTTAGCAATTGCAGAAAACTCCCCTACCCCTAAAAACTGACAACTATAAATTTCCAAAACACATACATTTTACTCATCGAGAAGGGCCCTCGGAGCAACACGTCTAGGCAAGCTGAGGGCCGCCTACCCCCAAGCTGATGGGTAAAAACGAACAGACGACACGAAAGAAAAAAGCCCAAACAGGTAGGAAGTGAACGAAAGGAAACCAGGGAATAAACTACGAAACCTCCTAAAAACCCGCTCGCCCCCGAAATTTTAGCAATTGCAGAAAAACTCCCCGACCCCTAAAAACTGACAACTATAAATTTCTAAAACACATACCTTGCAGCAGCTCGGCTCGCTCAAAATTCTCGAGTGCCTCGAAGGCTGAGTAGTCCGTGTCAGCAGATATGAGCGTCCCGGCTCTTCTACGGATCAGAACACGAATACGCGCAAGCGTAGCTTCCGAATCGAGAGACTTGTCGTCTAACGTATCCAAAAGCCGACACAGGAACTCGACCTGTAGCCTGAAACACACACATTGTGAAATGAAATCCACTCTTCCGATGAGAGCGTATGAACGCTGTTCGTGAACCGATGTTACCAATTTACGAACTGAGGTAACGTCTCCATGCTATATCAGCCACCTATCTTTGTTCCCGTCACGAAAAAGGCCGTTCTACTCGTAATGCGATACGCTATCCCAGATCCCCTTGTCGCGAAACCAAACCTACAGTTCGTTATAAAGAAAGACTAGCTCGGCAATGAAAAGCGTACGAAAAGAGAAAAAGCAAAAAATTGTAATGAATAGAAAACTAACAGGTAGTTTTTGTTTTCGAGCTTCGGGACCGAGCGGGGCTTGAAACTAGCTACTGCCGGCGGGGCCGCGATGACTGTTGCCACTCCCGATGAAAGCTGAGCCGTCAACGAGCGAATCAACGCCGCCTGTGACGCTGCGAGTTCTTCTGCCGATTGAACTGTGCTGTTCTCAGTTGGAGTCGACTCAGAAGGGATTGCTGGGGTCGTTTGACTGTCCTTAGGCACTTGGTTCTCTTCTCCGGCCATTAGCAAATGGACTAAAAAATAAAATAAGTATTAAAACTGTGACAACGCAGTGAAGCAACCTAGCCTAAGTAGACAAAAGCAGTTAAGTAAAATATAGCCTAAATAAACAAAAGCAGTTAAGTGATGTGAAGGCTCCAGAGCCAAAAATTAAACACTCCGAAAAGATTAAAGTCGCTTTACTAAGCTAGATCCCGCTGAGATCATTGCGATCCAAACACACTGTAACTCTCCCTCGGATGGCCTTGCCTCCTGAATAGCGGCCAAAATCGCCAAGATGTTGAAGTCTCTAATGAGAGCGCCTCTCCTAACTTTCTCTGAACGAGACTGGCACCCTCACGGCACCTCAGGGCCCGATCAACTCTTGATCGCCTTTCTCGGGAGCACCTCCCTTATGTACTGGACTACTTATCTCTCACTGATGCGCTACTAGAAACTATCTTACTAGGACTATCACTAAAATACTTCGCTAATTAATGCTGGAGTTTTTATGAATTAACGTAAATTTGCAAAGAAAACGTAAAATCTTGAAAGAAAAATAAATAAAATTAAAACTTACCCAGACACTAATGTACGTAGCTAAAGTACACCGGAATGACGAAACTATATCCCAAAATTTTCAAATCAAAAAATTTTTGGGACCGCACTACCGTACCTAAAGAGTCGCGATAATCGCGCCTCGAGACCAATAAAACCATGAAAATCAGGCACAATTATTGCTGCGAACGGGTTCTGCCCTCGCGGAAAATGAGCTTTTTAATTTTTACTGTTATAAATCATATATATTTAAGTATTTCTGTTATTGTAATTCAGTTATGCATATTATGAATGGAATTTTCAGTGAATCCAACCTCACAAACTATTGTAGAGCGTTAGAATTGGGTTTATAGGCAAAATTTTAGGCCACACATGTTTTTTTTAGTTATTTAACTTCGGAGAAAGATGTAAAATGTTGAGACGTTCTATTTTACAGTTTGGAATGTTAGTAGTCTGTTCCTTGTTAGCAGTAGAATCGGAAATTCAAGCAATTATCTGGTATTAGCTCCATTTTTCGTTCGCTTTCTGCTCACGGTGAGACCGCTCGACAAAAACGGTCCAAGTGAAAAAACAGAGGAAAGACAAAACCGCACCGCGTATAATGCACGAGCGGTTTTAATAATGGAGCGCACTTTCTGATAAATTAAATGCAAATTTCAACCAAGCATCGTGCCAAAAAGCTACAGTACATTTTTTCCGCGCGGGTACGCGCCCTGTCTAGGCTGATGACCGGCCGCATTTCAATTGGCGGGGTAAGCCGTTTTTCAACTGCGGGCAAAACTCCAAATAATTGGGGAGCGGTCTCACCGTGTGCTTATAGTAATGTAGTTTTTAGCTCTCACTGATTATAACTCACTTTATATGTTCTTCAGTCTCAGTTCGAGTACTGATCAACCGATGATAAAGGGTTACCCAATTTTGCTGTGATTATTCGATTCATTTTTGTGCATTCATCATTATTACCGCTCATTTCAGTTTGCCCGGACGTGACTTCCTCATAACTTCGGGATACGATCTGGAGTGCGACTTTTTGAGGTTGGTTTGAATGTCTATCACTCGCGCTGAGCAAAGTTGTCCTCAAAAAAGCGAAGTTTTGGATGTTTTTCAACGTCTCTCCAGTTTCTCTGTATCCATGAATGTGCGATTCCGCGACAACTCGTCCCAGCGCGTCGCGTGTGCGACAACTCGTCCCCGATCATGCGACAACTCGTCCCCAATGTTTTATCACAAAACTAGCTGAAAACTAGGTTCCAAACGGAAATCGCATTTAGTAAAGTTGCCTGCTTATTAGGGAATACAAATTAACTATAAAAACAACCGAACAAGTGATTTAGTTGGTATAAATTCAAGAGAAGAGGATTAATTTGTGAAAATTGGGATAATTGCAGTATAGTATGATATATCTTCGATATTTTTGATTATTTGCTATCTCGGAGGCTGTTCATAGTCTGTAGTATAACATATAACCTTGTCACTGCTTTAGATTGTAAGTTTCAAGCCAATTTGAGCAATTTTTGGGCTGGGGACGAGTTGTCGCTGCGGCGGGGACGAGTTGTCGCACGCAACACGGGGACGAGTTGTCCGTAAACGGAATGTGCAGTGAGTTTGAGAAACACTAATCGACTTTTTTTAACAATTTGTCAGCTCATTTTGTGATGTGAAACAGCTCACAGCCATACAACAGTAAACTTGTCCGAATAGTCAAAAAAAATCTAAAACGGACTACTTTTTAGCCGAAAAGAAGACAAACGGTCTACTTTTGATGAAAAATTGTTAATTTTCACGTGTTTACATCTGGAAACGGCCTACTTTTTGTAGCTTAGTCAGACCTTACTGGGGTATGCTCACAGCTGAGCCGAATTGTCACACAAATACTTATTCCGCGACAACCACTGTTTTGAGACTAAATTGGCAAAAACCGCGTGAAATCAAGCATTTCAATGTTTCCTTATTATCAATTACACAATAAATACCTTCGAAACTTGGATTTAGCCCATACGTATATCAGAGCTCACATGATGTTTATTGCTTTGTGTTACCAACCCAGTGCCTTCATAGGTCCAGGTAGATACATCAGCTGGTTTCTCTGGATAGGTCATATTTTGTATGCTATGTTGGTTCTCCTGTACTTGTTAATGTTACAGGAAATAATCCCAAAATCTCGTGCGAGGATTCGTTCACGTCGCAGTCGCAGCAAGCTCTTCAATCAAATCCTCAGCGGTTAGTTTAGTAGTTCTGTATTTTTTCTTTATTTTAAGTGAAATATACATTAATATTAACATTAACATTAACATGCATTAACGGTTATTTAAGTGTACATAAGTGTCTTTGATCTTTGAGGTACATTTTTGAGCCTTTCGATCAATAAGCTAAAACACTTCATAAAATGGACCACCTTTGCATCAAGGCAGACCAGTTTTTCGATATTGAACGGGCTCTTTTAATTTTTCTGCCAATGTTCAGAGCTCGGAGAACTTTTCCGTTTTGATGCAAAATCACGAAGTGTTACGCATTTGAATCCCTTTTTGTGTAAATTGGTTATAGCCAGCGTTGGTTTTATTTAATTATTTCTGTCATTGTAGTTTAGTTAAACATTAAATGAATAGAATTTTGAGTGCCTCCGACCCCACTACATATAGTAGACCGCTATAAATGGGTTTAGGCAAAGTTTAAGGCCAGATATGACATTCGTCTCGGTTAGTCATGCAACTTGGTTAATGCGCGTTTAGGTTAATCAGCAACCCGGTTTGTTGTAGTAATCACCTTTAGTTTCTTGCTTTTAGCGAAAGTTGATAGGCATTATGAACTTGTATTCACTCAATTTTGCTGTGTTGTGGTGTGATTATTCGTTTTATTTTAAATCATTTGCCAACTTACCGCTCATTCCAGGAGGTCGCTGGACGTGACTTTCTCGGGAGTTCCAGCTGCAGTTCTACTTCTTGAGGTTGTTTTTTATGATCCTCACTTGCGCAAACTTGTCTGCGTCTATGAATCGGTTTTAGCCTAAGGTCTATGGTGCAGCTGAACTCAAGATACATGCTTTAGACCTATATTTCAGCAGTAGACCTATGACCTTGTAAATCGCTTCAAATATCAATTGCGCAATTTGGCCGTGTAAGTGAATGAACGGGTAACTTACAAAATGGTATTTTGTAAGTTACCCGTTCATTCACTTACACAGCTATTCTGACTTACTGAATACGGCTAACGTTTTGACAGTTGTTTATGTGTTAATCACCAAACATGTACATTGTGTTATGTACTTTATTCTCTATCTTAATCGTCTTCCCATATTCCAGTGTCCACTTCCAGTGTCCACGCCGTCACCGGTTGGTTACTATTCTACTGCCCTTACAGAAAAATCATCCCCATACCCTAAATGCCTCAGAGTTGTGACTTTTTCAAACAGGGGGGTTTTGCCCTCCCCCTCAGCCATTATAAGGGGGTTTTGCCCTTAATTTAGAAAATCGTTAAATCAGACAATTTTTGAGGATGGGGGGGGGGGGGGGGGGTTTTGCCCAAATCTCAACAGGGGGGTTTTTCTCAAAACGCTGAGCATTTAGGGTATGATCATCCCCCTTCCCCGCGTCACGGTCGGACAGTTCGTACCTCTGCGCGAACAACTCCCCCGTCACGCTCTAGTTCTTTCTCTTGAAAGCTGGCTGCTTACTGAATCCACTATTTCTTGTTGTTTTCCGGCTGCAAATGATGAATTCCCCAAGTATACGGAGCTAATGATCTCCTTAACAGTCGCATTAGTCGCGTAATCCTAGCCGGACAGCTCAGCAATCAACCCCTCCAAAGAAAACTAAAGGGTGGGATAAATAAGAAAGATAGAGATAGACAGATATGATAATACTGGTTCTTCTGCCACTACCCAGTTGTGTCTCAAACAGGTTGCTAAGAGGCCCATCGTTAACAGCCTGACTCATATTTGTTTTCAGTATTTGGCCTTTAAATAGGTCGTATAAATTATATGTTATCTACTCAATTGTGACCTAATCGTTCTTGTTTTATTATACTTACTTAGGTGCTATTGATGGTTTCTACCGGGCTGCCTCCTTTCTGACAACAATGCGCTGTAGAGCATAGCGTATTGGTTTCGTTGTATCCCTCAGAAGTCAGAAACGTGTGTTCCGTTGTCGAAAATATGTAGTCTTCATTGTAGATTTCGCAAGTACGTAGTTGTTATTTCTCCCCATCTGACCATATTCTTTCCAGACCCTCTGCGGTGGTGTCCTCTGACTACCACCTCCGTCTCCCAAGCGAACCGTCCGCTCGTCTCTGCCGCCTTCGCCGAACGATGCCTTCTCATCACTGATCTTGTGAAGTGATGCGAGATCCGGTTGCTCAACGGTTTGATTATTAATCAATCGTATTGTTTTTTTTATGTTAAACTTGTAGACAACTGAATGCTTGCTCTGTAGTATTTAAGTATTTTCTTCTGTACCACCTTCTCTTTTCTTCTACGGGTTCTCTTCACATTACGGGTTGTTCAGTGACAGTGTTCACTGAAGTTTCGCATCTTTCGACTTTCGAATAACTTTCATCACGTCTATTTTGTTTCTTGTAGCTTGAACGGTGCTGCACTCATCCATCTCTGTTAGTGCATTTCCATGGATGATTGATAATTTCACGTGTTACACGTGAAGAAGTTGATGGGGCGGGAGGGGCGAGTGCAGCACACAAGTAGGCGCATCCGTCATAGCTGTCTCAAGGTCATTATTCCCTGTTCACGTTTGTTCTTGACAATTTAGTTGATAGTTGATCTTTCCAACGAGTTTTCCATTGGGCCCACGACCAAATATTGATTATCTTATCTGGATATCACATCTCACTTTCTTACCACAGCTTGTACATCATGTTAAGTTATTATCTAATTATTATTTGTTCGAATTGTTGTTATTGTCTGATTGTTATGTTCTGTTTTGTTAATGCAAATAAATTATTGTTTGGCTTTATCAGCGAAATCAAAAGTAAAATTCAGTATTGGTAATGGTTTTGAATTTGACCATGGCAAACCCAAAATTTGACCATGGCAAACCCAAATGATTTGACCATGGCAAACCCAAATTTTGACCATGGCAGCGTGTACGCATGCCATGGTCAAAATTTGGGTTTGCCATGGTCAAAGTTTGGGTTTGCCATGGTCAAATGTTTTTCGAAGGCTGACCCAAAACGTTGCGTAATGTTATTGTCAAGTATCGTCAATGGCAGTACCAATCTGGCAATTATAGGAAATGACCCCCCTGTAAGAGATCAAGCCTTTTCTGAAATTCACGTCACGCAGCATCATGATTTCATAGTTGTCCATTTAGTTACCACCGGCAAAAAGTAATCGGTTCCGCTCTAATGTACTTACTCAGAACAATATTTGTTGGAACACATTCAGGTATAGGGAGCGACAGAAGTGAAGTGATTTGCTGTTTCCACCAAACACACAGATAAATCCCCAAATCTGACATGGAACGTAAGAAGATCAAACTACAAAAATAGCGGGATGGGAAACCATTTAGAAAGGGTAGCTGCCGTACAGAATACAGTTTTATTTTTGTGCGTTTCCACAAAGTTGATGTGTTCTTGAACAAATTTATATAACTAATGAACAGTCCAATGTTTCTATCTGGTTAGGAATTGTTTTAAAAGACGGGGTTCGACAAGCGGCCAGCTCGTCTGCGTTTCTTTGATCTGCACGCTCTCTTAAATGTTGGCAAATACTTTTTTTTGGGATTTTTGCTGTTTTTTGGAAAAAAAGATTTTGTGAAGTTTGTATATATGTATGCTGGATACGATCTAGACGTGTTGCTCATCAAGGTATGTACTGGTTTCATTACCACACAAAACAAATAACCACACACTTGAAAAAATTGAACAACAATCCTCATAGTTGAGAAAGAGTGAACAATAAACAAACACAACAACTAGTACGGTGAATACGTAAACAACATTACCAATTAATACTATTCATCATGCCACTTTATACATTAGTAAACAGAAATCATCAGGAAGTAGAAAACTACACTTTGGTGTCACAATTTTCATTCGTAGTGTTTCATAGAAACATGTAGTTAAATTTTCAATATGAGCATGCACAGCCCTCATTCAAAACGCGTCAGTGCTAGATATTGGACTGTAAGAACGAGATGTCTTATTTTCTGCGTTTTTTCGTTTTAGAGCGTTTTTTGCTTATTTATTCGACTTTTTGAAGGATATACTACTCATCAAACTCATTCATCGAAAACACCAGAAGCCGTACCCATGAACATCTCGTTTTCATCCCAATCTGCGTCTCTTTCTCACGTCAGCTGTTTCTCTGCTCTCACTTCCCGCAGGGTCGCGGAACAGTGCGTAATAGCGAGAGACACAGGAAGGAAAGTTGCTGGGATATTCTAGCATAAGTACTCAAAAAACCGAGCAACTAGAGAGAACAGCAATATTTCTTCCCGCTAAGGGCGATGCCGTCATAGTTTTCCAACTTGATTGGACGGAGGAGGTCTGCTCTGAGAGCTCGACACCTGCGAGCCCGTTCCGGCCTGGCGTTGACAGAGTGGCTTCAGAGAAGCCAGAAGCCAGTCCCGGTAGACCCGCGTGGAAAGCAACATGGTGACCGTACATGGCAACGCCACGTTCCCTAGGAGGCCCAACGTCGGAACTGAAGAGATTATAGTTGGATCGATTTCATAATTATCAAGTTTGGATCTTAATCGAAGTATAGTTGAATAGAACTTAGGATCACTTCACTAATCATCATTTATTGACGCTCCAAGGCAACTGCTTAGGACAGAATAAGTAAGAACTTCGTCTGACAAGAATAGCTTAGTGTTTAACTGGAAAAAAAGAGAAAAATAAACTCAAATTTGAAAAAGATGACTCAATTTTGAGAATGATTCATCAAACTAGAAAAATTTCTGTACAACTTGTAGATTATGCAATCGAGAACTAGCTAACAGTTGCGACAAACCGGACCTACATCACCATGTGGTTTTCTAGTTGTTTCATCGCTTTTCGCGATAATAAACATAAGTTTTGATGAAGGCGCATTTTCTCTATTAGGCTGTTTCCGAAGCAAATCTACCCGGTGCATGTTGTACCTTTTCCCTGTACCCCCTGTTAGGGTTGTTGATCGAGTTCAAGATTTCGAGTTATCGAGTTTTCGAGTTTCAGAAAAAAATCGAGTTTTCGAGTTTCGAGTTCGACTCGACTCGAACATTTTTGTGTGTTTTTTCGAGTCGAGTTTCGCGTTCGTCTTTAACAACCCTAACTCCTACCCGCAGTGTTTGTAGAGTATGATACTGATTGTTTGAGTAAATTTTGGCATACATTTCAAGCTACACTTCAGCTCCTACAGGCCATGAAAGCAAACTCACCAAACGTTTTGCTGTACCCAAGAAACGATGCGATGAGAAGCCACAGCGGGTTTACGCCAACGCAAATGAAGAAGACAATCAGCTGGAAGCAAGTAAAATAAAATGGTGTTCTCAATAAAGATAAGGTTACTCACAAGATTCAACAACTTCAACCTTTGTATGTATCTGTTGCAGTAAAAAAGACTGTACCTGTGCAGTAAGCTGTTTGTGGACTTTCAGCAGGCTCTCGTTACTGCTTGTTTTGGACGCTGCTCGCACAGCTCGGTGGGTTAGAATTGCCAAGAATGCGGCCTGTAGGATTTTGTTGTAGATTATGTGCAGCTACTGTGCATAGTGGATAGGGTTGTTAAAAAATAAACTCGAACTCGAAAAACTCGAAATAAATCCGAAATTTCGAGTTTCGAGTTCAACTCGAAACTCGAAAAACTCGAAAATTTCAGAACTCGAAAAACTCGAAACTCGAAAAACTCGAATTTTTGAGATTGAAACTCGAAAAACTCGAAATTTTCAACAAAAAAAACTCGAAAATTTCAGAACTCGAAAAACTCGAAACTCGAAAAACTCGAAATTTCGAAAACTCGAAAAACTCGAAAATTTTCAGAGCTCGAAAAACTCGAAACTCGAAAAACTCGAAGTATCGGAAACTCGAAAAACTCGAAACTCGAAAAACTCGAATTTTTGAAAACTCGAAAAACTCGAAACTCGAAAAACTCGAAATTTTCAACTCTATTAACAACCTTACTATGAACCAACATTAAACGGTTAGAAACTGATTTTCGTGAAACGATGGTATATATGGTTAACCGTTAGAAACTGTACAACATGGTATAACAGTTTGAAACTGATTTTCGTGAAACGATGGTATATATCATCACCTTGAGAACAGCCATTGTCACAACAATCGAGAAGTACACAATAGCCAGCGACTTTGTTTTCATCTCAATCTGAAAATTCACAAATGTTAGAGGCCGTACTCATCTAATAAAACTATCAAGTTTTTCCTCTCATCCTGCCTTTTCAATAAGATCTCTGCTCTTGTACCCCCGTGACGACATACGTGGTCAGAGAACAATTACAAAAACTTATTCGCACTTTACCACTTGCTCAAGGATGTTTTCAATTATGTATGGTGCGCGAGGCACACTTCTCATATCTCGTCACCCGCATGAGTTGTACTGGAGCTGTAAGCAAGAACTATAATTTTTTTACCTGTACAGAAAAACACAGAACATGTTCGTGTTATGTTCAACTGAGCAGAAAAAAAGTATTGCAGTGTAGTTGTATCAAGCAAATAATTCCATAATTATACCTGTTTTTGTTTTCCGAAAAAGTAAAGCAATCCCGAAGGAACTATGTAGACAACGTGATCGAACACGTGAAGCTTCCAAACTGTTTCTTTTCTTAGCTGAAAAAATAAGATGACTGATATTCAGTAACTCTCCTACTCAGGACATACTCACTGCAAGATAATTTCAATTACTATTTGTGCAATCCAGATTGTAGGGGAGCAGTTTTTTTTTAAAATTAGGTTGAACCATTGATTGTTGGGCATTATGAAGTATTGCCAATCACGATATTGCACCACCTCCTGTACATTTATGGGGAGTGATCACACAATACCAGCATTATGATTTTCAACTCCCGTAACCCTTATAATCTCAATTTCACATTGCAAGGCCCTACTTTGAATGAGGAGCCAAGCGGTTCAACAGCTTGTTGTCGATGCAGCATGGCTGCCATTACCGAACACCACATTCCAGCGTAGAGAGAGTAGAATAGGCCCTACAACAGGTTGGAACAGTAATGGAAGTACCAATGCTATTAATTTTAATTAACGAATTTTGACCAAAAGCAACGGGATCAAACTACAAACACTGCAGAATAGACTTTTTTGGTACCAACAATCGCAAGACACGTGAAAAAAAACAATTGCAAACGGAAGAACATGATTACTCGGATGTGATAGCAGTTTGATCCCGCTGCTTTTCGGTGGACTTATGGCGTCAACTGAGATCAAACTAAACCAAGATATCTAGGAGAATTTCTAGTGTATTTGAATCATTGCGAGACTGCTCTCACCCCCGAAATGCTATCGGGAAACGGTCCGAGTAATACGATTCCCCGAGCTGTCAGATCGGGTACGAGAAAAAACGAGTACCACAGGGACGTGAGACCCATCCATACCTGAAAACGTTGTTCACTACGTTGTTACGTTGTTGTTAAGACGTTGAAAACGTTGTTAGTTTAACGTTGTTTGAAACGTTACCTGAAAACGTTAAAACTTTAACGAAAACGTTGTTTATTTATTAGATTGTTTGATCAAATTGTTTCAATTCAGCCACACATCTATTCATTTATAGATCTAATATAAAAGACGGTGGCGCTAGTTTGATAATCAGAGTGGTAGAACCTCCCGCCACCTTCATTCCATCCTGCGTCTCTGGTTTCGAGCACTATTTCGCTTGGGAGGTCTGATTTTGAAAACGAAAGCGGAGGGAGTGAGTGTTGTGTAGAGAGTGACAAATTGAGATCAACCTACAAATGCATTGGATACACCGTAAAGGCTGCTCTGGAAAGAGCAACCCCTATCCAGTGAATGAGTTACATGTTATTGCAAAAGTTCTGGCACACATCAAATGGCAATTAAATTGACAGTATACCGTGAACACAGCTTTGTTTTGCACATATTTTGCGTGACTAGTACACTTCAGAAAATACACATTTGGTTCTGTATTTTCTGTATTTCAAGTTTTCACTAAAGAAACTAGTTTACTCGCAAAATAATCAGAGAGAACAAACCCTAAAGACGGGAAATATGACCTACCTGCATGTTGATACGGTAGTTTACATAGACTGGCGCAGTGTTCACCCAAATACAGTACATTCCAAGTATTGTCACCAGGAACGTCACAAAGCCGGTGGAGTAGTGAAAGAATAGTATGTTCACTGTATAGTTTGTTTCGTTTATCATGGATACTTCAATCTGAAACATCGTTTTGACGAAACATCATGAGTTACATTGTTCAAATGAAACATTAGGAGATATATTTAAAGGGGCATCCTTCACAAACGTTCGACGATCCAACGTGCATACTCCGTTCAAAATTCCCATACAACGTGACATCGAAAGAAATGTATGGCACAAATACTCTGTGACCCTAGAGGAAACTTAATCTTACGTGTAGTCCGCTCTAGATGCACGCCCTTATTCACGAGTTTCAACCGAAAAGCAACGAGATCAAACTACAAAGACAGCAAAGTAGGGCAACATCCCCCGTGTTAGCTTGCTCCTGCAAAAAGCCGATCGTACTGAGAAAAAAAACATTTAGGATTTATGAGGTATTCGATAAAGTTATGTATTGGGACTGCAAACTCAATGACATAATTAGTGTGCAGATTGAAACTGTCTTAGTTCGCATAGTTGAGAGAATGGTTTGCGTCAAACTGATTGGGTATAAATAATAGATGTTCAGTTATGACGAATTAATTAGTTTACCAGCCTCCAAGTTGTTATTCTAATAGGATCAGAATAACAGTTTCCCAACGATCCGGAAAGATCAGTTTGACCAGTTTGACCTATAGTCGTCGCCAACGGAAAGGCGGGAGGGTACTGTATATCTCATTTTTCGCTGTGTACGCACACATGTCTTCGATTCCAGAGCTTGCCGGTTATGTGCATTAATAGCACAGTGGTTAGCGCCTTGCTACGGATATTTTGCTCGCAGGTTCGATTCCGGCGAGAGACAAAAGTTTATAAATTTGGCATCCACTATATTCAACATTATTCTGCAAGATGAGCTAAAGGCGCCGAGATGATCTAGCCTCATGCGTACTCGGGTGCGAAAGTACTTTCAAAAGTATTTCTCGAGAGGCTAGAGTTTCAGCTTGTGTCTACAAGTAAATTGCGAAATTGTGCGAAAATCTTGAATAAATTGAAAAACAAACACTGGGAACAGCAAATTCGCTACAGAACAATAAATAGCAAGTATACTGATTGTTTATTTCAAACAGTATCACATTGTTGATTGGGTCGATTTACGATTTTCCAGCCTGAAATTATTTAATTCAGGTATTAATTGAGCCGAGGAGGGAGATAAAATTTAATTGAAAAAGAGAAAATTGAGAATGTTGCAAAAGTATAATTTTGAAGTTATCAGTGAAATCTAGAAAAGATATGTAGAGCAAGTAAGAATAAAAAGATAGAGGGTTGCGAGCGACAAGGAAAGAGAGAGAGAGAGATGGAGAGAGCGTACGAGATAAATAATTAAGGCAAGAGAGAGAAAGAGAGAGAGAGAGAGAGCCCAAAAATAAAAACACAAAGAAATAAGAACAAGACACTTCAGGGAGATGATTGATAAAAACATTGAACTGACCACTCCGGCTCCCCAGTTGCTCTCACAATCGTTCAGTGTCTCGTTGTCGTTGGCGGGAAGCATGTCTCCTGTGTAATAATACATCGTTCATAGTTTTTGTTGTAATGTTTGTATTGTTAATTTTTGACCGTCCACTTTTATGTTGTAACTAGTATTGTATAGTATAGTAATAGTATTGTAGTTGACCGTGGTACAATGAGAGCACAAAAGCAACCCTGTCGCTCTATGTCGCTGTATTTTTATGTCGCTGTGTTCTACTGGGTTTTTAGTTCGATCTATCCGCATTTTTTGTAAATTCAATCTTCCAACTCGATCGAACAACGTTCACTTATGTGGCTACTCTGCCTATTCGAGTATTGCTGTAGTTGTTCTCACTTCCTTGAAATCTTACCATAAAAACTACGATGAATGGAAAACTAACCCTTTTTGATGGCGTCAGCAATTTTGTTGTCAGCATCTGCCTTCTTCTCACCACCCTAGAAAAACAAATGAATTATGAAATATATTATTCAAAAAGTATCCATGGAAAACATGAACAATCGAAGGTTCCCAATTCTAATAAGGAGTCACATATCCGTGTAAAATAGAAATATAAAGTTTCAACAATGCAGGTTATGTATATTTTTATTTGGGTTTATTGTGTTCAGTTTATTCCTAGTTATCAACCGCAAAATTTGCCAATCTCGACGGGTCAGGTGGTTTAGCTTAGGGATGCAATACGGATATATTAAGGCAGGAATACGGGTATGTTACGGGATACGGATTAGGTCGTAGATACCGAACCTAATTTAGACACCAAAAAATATTTATCTTAAACCAAGTTACCTCAGCCTTCTTGGCTTCGTCTTCTTTCGGTTTGTCGGCAGACTGGAAAAATAAAATATTACTGAAACTAGTTTATGAACAAATACAGTACTTCTTGGGTTAATTCTATATTCATGAAGTTGAAGGTTTGGAGTTACACCCAAAGTTACGTTTTGAACAAGCCGATTCAAGTGTAGGTAGATTACAGCAATTATTCTATCCGATTTAGTTCCGATTCTCAAGTAATTTTGTCTCAATGAGTTCCTATATTCTCTCTTTACACGTCCACATTCTAGACTCGACTTTTTCCGGGCTATCCGGTTAAGTTCAACAGGTTTCGTCACGCGTTTCACGTTCCGTTATCCCGTTTTTGAATTAGCAGCCCAGTTTACCGGTCAGAGACCGTTTCAGGCTTTCTGGTTGGATCTCGATTAGGCGCTGTCGCTTCAACGCGTTTTCCAATTAGATGCACCGTTTGCTTGCTGGATCTAGTCAGTTTTCTTGTTTTCATACTCTCATTTAGATAAAAATAAACTGGCTAAAATTCCAAAATTGATTGCTGATCACTGTTTTCACAATGAAAACTATGGTGTAAACTTGTTCACCTTTTCCGGCTCCTTAGAACCCTCTTCTTTCTTCGCACCTGGAACATAGAATAGTTGCAAAATGGGAACATTTGGAAAGACTTACTCACTCAAATAGTTAATTAATATTTTTACGAATAATTAGTCATGGCGTTTTTGAAGAGAAGCGGAGCCAGTAAAGGTCAATAGATCGAATATGTGTACTAGTAATGAGTTGTCAACATATCAAAAGTGCTACAAAAAGAAAGTACCACTTCCAATGATACATCCTCTCTGATTTCTAAACGCAGAAACTAAATAATAAATCAGATCTGGCTAGGACAATTTCGTTGAACTGCGTTTTTATCCATATTCCATTAATATAAGGTTGTTGTTGTATCGTTACTTCGTTCAATAACTTACTTGCCACTGGAGCTGGCTGAGTCGGTTGCGGTTGGGGGAAGTCATTTTTCTGAAAAGTAAAAATTGATTTAAAAATCAAAAAAGTCAAACGAATATCATATGCGAATATCAATTCGTAAAGAAACACTGAAGGTCTTCACGATTTCGTGTTCCAAAAGGTATTCATTTTGGTCTGAAGTCCTACAGAAGAACTTTTTCGATTACAATTATGATTTTTAACGAAATACCTTTTTTCCTCCGCAATTGATGATGGCTGCTGCCAGAAGAAACACGTTCAACAGTAGTACGAAAATCATTGTTTACCTCTTCTGAAAAAAATATGATACACGATATTTCGGGTTTCGTTTTTAGTTGACAAGTAGCTCGTTTGTTAGTGAAAGGTTTACAACTTCTATCGCGAAATTTTCTACAGATGAAGATCCACAGGAAGATTCGCACTATTGAGTACAGGCTGAAAACTGAGTGAGAATTGGTTTAATACACTATCCTTGTAATGAATTTGTACTGAAACATTCAACTAGCTTCCATGAAACCTAAACTACAATTTCATTTTTTTTCAGAATGAGAGCTCTTGATGGTTTGGTGAGCAAAAGTCTGTGGAGAAAAACAAAACAAAAAAATAGATGCAAAACAAACCTGTTATGAGTGGATTGAAGAGTGGACCTACTCCGAGGCGGACAGACTATACGAATGAGCCAACTTTCGCTTTCTACGCACGCACAAAAGAAACAAATTCTGCACTCTATGTCAAGATTTACTGGACATTAACAGGAAAGAGGTACGTTTGCACAGGTTTGCTCGAGTCTTCATTCTTTACAGCTTTAGACAAGCTCAGAGCGGCCGTTTTAGGTGAAACTAGCGGATACGGTGGATTTCGCGGTAATGTGATGTGTTTGTAGTTTAATCTCGAAGGTGCTCAGGCGTAATGACATACATACTCCTGAGTTTCGAACTTTAAAGGGACCGTTCCTCTTTAATTTGGAGGTTTGAGCTGATTAGTCGATATTGTTCACATTAAAAAACCAAAATCATTCATATAGGTGTCAACTTCCTATCTTGCTCCGTGTTCTCGAAAATGCGGCGCGACCACGCGCACGTACATACACCGCCGAGTTCACCTACGTACAAAATTTTCAAAATGTCAATAAAATTACAAAACCATATTCAAAACATGGCCAAACTTACCAATATTAAATCTGTGGAGAAAGATTTGTAAATATCATGAAAACTACAAAGCAGTGATAGATTAAAGATAGCTGCATTACAGTAACCCAAATCATGTTGGCTTCTGTTTTGCTTCGTATTAATGTGGTTTTTTGAACTCTCTGTACGTAAGGTATAAACTTTCATTACAAAACAGAATAAATGACGTTTTTCATTTTTCCAAAACTACCTACTTTGCACATTGTAGAGGTACGGTCCCTTTAACTCAGGTCCGAACATCTCTTTCATTTGGGTCGTGCTGGGCAAACGACGCAATGTTGTGGGTTCTGATGTGTTGATTGTTTGGTCCATGTGAAGTCTTAGCGTGAATAGAATGTATTCAGTTCACTGGATCTGTCAGACTACGAACCGAATCCCGTGATAGAGAGATAGAGTGGTGATCGTTCGGATATCGCATCATATGAGTCGACTTTCCAACGGCGCAGTAGGTAGCGGTATATGGCATAGCGAATTAGCTGGTAATAGAGCTCAACCTTGCTCGCCCTACCCGAATGGAAACTTTCACCGATTGGAACTGTAACCTCCCTGAGATTCAATTCACAGCTCGAGTATTTTGAGAAGTGATCGAATTTCAGTCGTGGCGTACGCGCTCTACTTCACGAATATTCATCGAAAAGCAACGGAACCAGACCACACCCGGTGGGATAGGGTAACATACACCATATAGACATGCTTTTCGAAGAGCTCACATTTATAGAGCTGTAGGTTCATCCGGACTATTTGAAAATGAGGGCAGTCAAGAAACACCATTTCGCAACGATCCGACGTGATCTAATAAATATATTGAAATCTTGAAATCTCGAATTTGGACATAGTCGTGACATTTTTCAACTCTAGTTCGAAAGCGTTCTTATGGAATCACCAGGTTTAAATCTAAATCTGAACGTTATAGTTTTTGCAAGTGGTTTCTAGACGCTTTTTCGTTACTTTGCGTTATTTTACTGTTGCTAAATTGAGAGCTCAAGAACTTTTTCCTAGTTTGGACTGTAACGTCATAGACATCATGTCAAATCAGAACGTCCTAGAGATACACATTGTTCGGTTCAAATAAATGATCTTATATACTTCTTATTGTGTGGGAAAAACTGAAACTTCATAGAAACTGTTTTTTTTCTGTAACCCTGAGAAGATTATACCAATCTCGTTTTTCCTGCGTAATCCGGTGCAATTGTCTTGTCCAGAGCATGACATCGTCATGGCAACCCATTGGAAGCCATTTAGGGCAACACTCATTTATTTTAACACCTGCAAACGGACTCTTTCTCGAATTAACATTCCTCTTTCTCCTACTTTGATCCAATTAGTATAATACTTTTGCAACTCGAGCTATTCAGTTTGTTATGGACGGTGGAAGATTCAGAAGCCACTGTTTGGTGGAAGGGGGGGGGGGGGGTATATAGAAGTACTTACAAGTTCAAAGTTTCAGAATTTCACTTATATTTATAATAAATAAATTTGGGCTCAAATTTTATGGCAGCCGCGTGGTTTTTTTCTATAATTCTGACAGAAATTATATAGAAATTGGCAAACATTTTTGGTCAACAAAAATGTGGAATTTTTCGCTGCGTCCACCGAACTTTGGTAATTCGGTTTTTTATTCTTCAGTCGTCTCTAGAAGAACCTGGCAACACTTATAAATTTTTTGAAAGCATTGAAAATGGGATTTTGAACTATTTTTCTATAAAGAATTTACCTTTCTCCGGGATTTCTACGCTTTTCGTTCTTCTTTTTTAATGTTTCTCCACCAATTCAGGAGCGTCCTATTCTATTGGATCAGTGTTTCTAATGAAGCAGTTATCTAAATTTTTTCAGAGTTACCGAAATGGTCGACAATGGGGATATTGTTGCCAAATGGAGTGTGCCGCTGCAAGATAAGGTTGATTTGTTTTTCTGTATTTCATCTGACTAATTTTTCTTACATTTTTTTAAGTTCCGCATTTTTTTTTCAAAAAACTCAGTTCAGATTCAACCAATAGACCCGCTTTCTGGCTATTTTGTTCATTTAGTCTATCAGAATTCCTTATTATATAGCTCACCTGCGCACATTTCAATCTTTATTAGAGCTGTTTTGTGTTGTGTTTTGTATTGTATTGGTTGTTATGTTGACAAACAATTTTTTTTCAGATTCATCGCATCGAATTCGAGCACGGAACCACCACCGGAAAACGAATAATTCGAGTGGATGGACAGGTTATTTGTTCTCTGTTTTCTCTCCCCATCATAAAGTGGGTGCCAAATTTATAAATTTCTGTTTCTCGCCGGAATCGAACCTGCTAGCAAAACATTAGTAGCACCTGGCGCTAACCACTGCACTATTAGGGCACATAACCTGTAAGCTTTGGAATCGAAAACATATACGCGTACACGGCGGAAAGTGAGATATACAGTACCCTCCCGCATGTCCATAGGCAACGACTATAATATCTGTTATTTTTCTGACATGTCCAGCGGATCTTTTGCGATAGTAAGCATGTGAGCAGTATTCAATTGAGAAGTCACGTGAATTAGGATCTAGTGCAACGTGTGACCGTCCTTACGTACAGAAACGGGATGTATGTGTGTGATTTTATATAAAAGGCACAATAACCTACTTTTATACACATGCTCACTCAGAAAATTAGATTCCTGTATGACCTTGGCGTGAACAAAGCACACTACAATAAAATTGGTCGATGCATTCTTTTGTTTTACAGGAAGTTCTACGACGTGACTGGATGTTCAAGCTGGTTGGAAAAGAGCAGTTCTCGATTGGCTCAATGCGTTGCGTAATTGGAGTGGAAGCCCTTGGCACGTTTGCTTACGAATACACACTGGAGGTTGGTTATACTAGAGGGAAATTTAATAGTCACGTAAAGTTAGCATTCTAATGGGAAATCGTTCACTTTGTTATTACACGTTTCTAAGTTGTGTTCAACATGTTTTACGTGACTGTGCAACTGACTAACAGTATATAGAATATAGTTTTGGAGCCCACCTTCTAAGTCATCAAGTCCCCGAGTAACGCAACGGTTGAAAATTCACTGACCCCTTGAGCTTTCGTAAAGAGGTGAGAAGATTGTTACGGAAATGGAGGCCCATAAGTTTTTTTATTAGGAAGTTTTAACGCGCATCAATACTGTGAAATACAACCTATCTTCACCACCCATATCATCGGCAAAAGTTACAGGTTAACGGAAAAGCATTCGAGAAATTCCGAGAGGAGCAGAACAAGAAGCTGCAAAGTTGGGAGACATTGATAAACGGAGAAGAAACCAGAGTGGTTCTGGGTAAGTTCTCACTCATTTTGCGATATGTACAATCATTTTCTTTGAAGTCATCTTTTTCCAATTATGTCTCAGTTTTTATCACACGCTTCACTTGCGTAATAAATTCATTCATTCATTCATTAGTATTCGGAAAAACAATTGAGCGAAAAATAACATTTCAATTCAAGTTAAAAGTTCAACTGTGTATGTCTTGTATGTAATTCGGGAGTAGTTTAAATTTGCCCCCCACCCTGGTCGAAAATGGGTTGAAAAGGGTCTGTACTACAATCGCCCCCCCCCCCCCCCCCCACCTTCGGGGGGCGATTGTACACCATGCTTATTTACTGCGGGCTTGGGTTGAGTGGGGGGTGATTGTTCATCAGTTCCGGGTATGAACTACTACCCCCATTTTGTATTGTGGGGGGTGATTGTTCATTGTCGAAGATGTACAATGTCCCCCCACCCATTTACCGATTACCCCCCACCTTCGCACGATTTTTCTAGGATTTCAATTAGGTGGGGGGTAATAGTACCACGAGGAGGGTGATTGTTGGGTGGGGGGCGATTGTACATTTTTCCCTGTAATTCGTTATGTGAAAAGTTGTACTTTACACTCAACGGTGAAACTAAGATTGTGAAATGTAGAAAGAAGAAAATTGTGTTCACAAGAAGATTAGTTTAGAGTCGATTTCAATGGGCGCTCAATATTATTTCAGACAAAGAGTCGATGGAAGTGTGGGTGAATGGAATCAAAATTGATACGGCGGTGGGTGAACTTAGTGAGGCAACATTTAGTACGCCAAAATGAAAGTACTTCAGAACGATGAAAGTTGGTAATGGGAACGATAAAATAGTGTGCTACAGGAAGGTACGGCGCATTCTTTGGAACGTAATGTGATTGTAGTTTGAACCCGGTGCATTCCCGACCGCGATGAAGAGAATATGATTCATTGGCAGACCAGACTATAACTTTCAGTCGGTTTGCTTTCGAGTTTCTGCTGAAGCACTGCTCGAAATGTTTCCGATTGGTTCCACTTTTACATAGTTTTAACATTATGATGAATTTGCAGCCCAAATACTTTTCAAAATCTTTTTGTAGGGAGAATTTGTTGAAGATGGAACGGAAACGCACTTTGAGATTGGAAGACATTTGTGCAAGATAAGATCGGTAGGTGGACTGAGATGTGATAAATATGTATCTTTTTCACATCCGAGATGTGATAAATATGTATCTTTTTTACATATCGTGTTTGATTTGTTTTTTCGCTTGGTACCAGCGTGAACTGTCAAAACTCCAAACTCGGAATCGGTGTTATTCAGAACAGAGAAACGATCGAACTTTGTACACGCGACCGTATGTATACTTTTATTATAACTTTAGCAAGTTTGAGTTTCATGAGTAGTTTGTACCAAACCGTTGTGTGTGTGAAACATGAACTATGTTCGGAACTTTATATAAATGCAAATGTTTGATCTTTACCCTGTACCATTCTACAGGTCAGCAGTGGAAAAAAGAAAACGGGCATTGTTCATTCATTGTACGTGGACGACGTGGTTCAACCCTGTTCAGACTACAAAACAGTCGGTCAGAGGTCAAAGGCCAAGTGAGTTTTTTATTTGTATCGCACCAATGTTACTGGAAGACTCGAATGGAATTTTAATCTAAAGTAGTACTACATCAGATTTAATGATGGTTCAAGATTTCGAGATTCAAGATTTCTCAGATCACTTCAATTCGTTACGAAATGATGTTCCTTCGAACCCTTATTAAAAAAGAGCAAAACGTGTCTTGGCATTGTTCCGTGTCGTTTCCGGGCACTGAAACCTTTTAATTTATATTTTGGCTACTGCTTGCTGGAAATGTATGCAAACCGCTCTTTTTCACCGCTCACAGTTTTTCGTCACAGAACCACGTCATATTATTGAGTTAGATTGAGTAAACCAAGTCGTCCAGCAGGTTTAAAACAAGCTTACATCCGTTATATATGAGTTTCTTCCAGCGTACATGACATGACGTTACCTTACATTATATTATTACCATACATTACAGAACTGATGAAGACTACCAATAGGAATACCGAGAAAATTGCGTGGCGTCCAAATACTATTTGTATTATTGTGTTTGATGTATCATATAAACTCTTTTTTTGCTTACCCGTGAGCTTCGAATTATTAATTGTACATAGTACACTGTAAAAATCATCAAAATCAAAAAAATGTGCCGAACAATATACTGTTGTTTTGGTTGTAGGGATGGCAAACCTTTGAAAGTAGTGAAAATTATTTACATTTACTAAATAATGGAGAAAAAAACTGTCTGGCTATGCGCTATGAGACCCAAATCTATTTTAGGGTTTCCTGAGATGCGGAAAAAGCGGAAATTAGAAGTCTGCATCAGATTTCGGTCAACAACAGGGGTGTAGCAGTCTTTGAAACACGCTTTTTCACAATAAACCACTTGAAACAAAAGGGCCTTTTCATTGTTTTTCAATTTTCACCCACTCACAACAGTTTACTGTTTACAGTACCGTGATGAGGTGTTAAGTGTGTCAGCGAAAATTATTCATGACGTATTTAGGATTTCTTGAGGTGCCCAAATTCTTGGTGGTTTCTTGCGTTGCAAATAACAATTAGCCACAACCAAAAGTGTAGCGTTGGTCGCCTTTCTATGAAGCAGCCAAACACGTTGTATGTTGCGCGTTCCTCCATCCAGTGTGTTCCTAGTTGGCTTGAATCACGAAAAATAGGTCAAGATCAAACTAAATGAAAATTCGGTTACTTTCTTCAAACCGACTTGTTCTTGAGTCTCTTCAATAACGATCTGGTTGTTTTGGAAATAGCGGTCGTGGCTACACGTTGCTTGAGCCAGGTTCCAATATCTCATGAGGTAAAATTTTTCTGGTTTGTCAATCTCCTCTTGATTCACAACCTTGATTTTTGTGCCCTCGCACTTTTCACTTTGACGCGTTCTGTCTGTAGTTTGATCTTGCTGCATTTTGATTGCAAATCGATATTTACGACATTCGAGATCAAAACTACAACTTATATTTGTTCGCTCCCTATAGATTCACCCAACGACCTTTGTTTTTTGTGCCTTCCAGTGGTCACTCGGCCCCGCCCCTCGTTGCCATTGGCAATTGTCCTGTTCTTGACATAATTGTGTGGAAGATGCGAGCTCGCTCCAGTTCAGTTACTTCTCTCAGTGTCAGGACATCGAGAAAAGGTCAGCGAGTTTTGTTGACTTGTTTCAGATCGTGCTTCAGAGAATTTCCGGTTGCGGTTAGACGTAGTTACTAATGCGACAGCCTCATGAGAGCTATCTCACAAGCTCTACATAGTGGTTTCAACTCATTATAAAGTGTGGATGAAGTTTCATGACTTTTTCGTTGGAACGATAAAGTCAGATTATTGCGTGTATGAAGATTGCAAGTGATACCTACTGTCTCAGGGTCTATGAGTCTAACCCCAATGTTTCTCTAAATTTTGCACTTTCAAAATACTAGTGAATTAGTGGGGTTCCCGTACGATGTACAAGACATTCTTCATCAAACGTCTGTTTTTCCAGAGCTTAGACATCTCTTGAACTCTTATAATAAAATTACAAGTTTCTTTGTTGTTCATGACCACGTGTGACAATCGGGTATCCAGTTGGTTTTTCGTCCTTTGACCAACGACCTTCGATCGAAGTTTTTCTTCACTGAAACATGTACATATCTGGACATATCTCGTAGTTAACTCGTAGCACTACGTCTAATAAACTGTTTCATTTGATTGCAGCTGTGCTATCTAGCGTGTAATTAGTGTAGCTGTACGGAATCACATAACTCGATACATTATTAGAATAGCGGACAATGAGTGACTCTGACTAGTCTCACGGGCAATAGTAGTAAAAGTGCATTGACATCATTCAAGATCACAACAATTAGATAGACTGGATGTACTTGAAAAACGAAACACGTTTCACGTGATTATCGACACAAATAAAAGTATGGCTATGCGCTTTAGTAGTGTATAGTGAGGGCCTAATTCATAAATTTCTGTCGCTCGCCGGAGCCGAACCTGCGAGCAAAAGATTCTTGGCAGTGCGCAACCCACTGCGCTATTAGAGTACATAACCGGCCAGCATTGGAATCGAAGACATGTGTGCGTACACAGCGGAAAGTGAGATATACAGTACCCTCCCGCCTTTCCGTTGGTAACGACTGTAGTCCAATTTCGTGAACTCTGACATGAATTTAGATCAAATTACAACGATGATTTCGTCATTCCTCCTGAATTCAATGAACATTTACGAAAGTGGCTGGAAACTAGAAAATACTTTGAGTAGTTAAGAGTAGTTTTGGGGTACAAGAATTTCTGTAAACTACAAACTACACACGCGGAAAACCAAATAAAACTTATATTAAAACGTTTCAGGAGTTTCCTTCCTATGTATTTTGAATTATTTCTCAACGTTTGATGTTTACTGAAATGTTCAATACGTGTTTTATCATCCTACATCGTATGAGGAAGGCAGAAAGATGATTTTGTCTGATTTGACAGCGCATGTTCTAGTTTTACTACATTAACCACATACCTCAAAGCTTTCCCCTACAGATGGACTTTCTATCTGGATAACCATGGATACTGATCTGAAATTTATATATACACAGAAGAGTTTATATTCACACTTTCGTACAACATAACAACTAACGAAACGGAAATTCTTACAAAATGATAATTTACGTGTAAGTGAGAGATGTCTGTTCGAAAATTGGCATAAAACAACCAAATTTACTACTAGTTAAAAAGACTAGGATTTCACTTTCAATATGTTACATATTAGTTTGAAATTTTCAGAAATAGCTCTAAAAGTACGAAATTTAAACCAAATAAAACTCAACTCTACCTATCACCAAGCACATGTGAATAATACTCTACACTAATCAATTCATTCTAATTGAAGTTCAAAGTAAGAGGTTACAACATAGGAAGAAAAGAAATAAAGAGAACACCCGACCGACGAGCGGTTGCGCAGGCGAGAAGTGGAGGGCGGTTTGAAAACAATTATCAATCAATAACATATTATCCGGCGGTAGTACCGCTCACAGGGCCCCCTGCCCCGGCCGGTTATTCTGCTGCGGTAGTACCGGTATTGTCGCGCGGTAGTTCCGATTTTGGCTATTGTCCTGCGGTACTACCGACACAATGTCTGAGCAGTACCCTCTCGCCTTTCCGTTGGCGACGACTATATGTCGCACTTTTTGCCCACTTTTTGCACTTGTAGTGTTTTGAGTAATGGAGCTTCTAAGAGCTTCGACATTTTGACAGAACACGTTTTTTTGTGCTTCCGAGTAGTTGTTTCATTGTTCTTTATTTTGTAGGTATATCGTTGGATCGTAATAACAACCATGTGAAGTTGGATCGACAGCCCAGATTGGTCCACAACACCTCAAAACATGTCAACGAGGGATTCTTCGGGGTACGTCCGACTTATAGGATTTTCTGTTTTCAAAAGAACAGTTTTCAATGAACACATTTGAAACAAAAAAATTCAAATTATAGTTCAATATGAAACAGAGCAAGATGGCGCATTTTCATAAAATTGCTGCCTGGCTCCACAATACTCCTCCTTTGTTACATTTGAGCCAAGCAGAAAATGCTGTAAAATATATGATCGAATGGAATTTGCACATTTTCATCATGCGTCTGCCTAGCTTATTACCGTTTCAGGCGCAGTCTCCAGAGAGCCGTTCACGTTATAATTAGAATTGAATAGCTTTTTTCTGCAACATTCAAACGGAGCAAGAACTCAATTTTTCCGCGAAAACTGAGTCTTTCAACTCAAGACTTGAGATGAACAAACGCAAAAGTCGTGAACGTGTAACATTGGAGTTCATACTCTTCGGCTATAACCCAAATTTTTACTTGTTTCCATAATAGCAGTAGTTTGGTATTGTTGTGAGAAGTTGTAATCCTTGCCGATCTCAATGATGAGAATGAAATTGAAACGTTCTATGATAAACATCCTAACTCAGTATTTCATATGAATCTAAAAACTTGTACAAATAACAATTTCGGAAGTGCCTTATGGGGGCGGCGGGGCCATTGTTTTTGGGCAGAAAAATATTTTTCCTGGAACAAAAGTTTGCATTCGTAATGCTTGTTTCCGCTGTATAGTGCTGTTATGGCAAGTGCGGCCGGCATGTCATAATGGTCGTACTTTTTCGACCACTTCCGGTCATTCTCCTATGACCAATTTGGGCGCAAAAAATAGACTGCAACATGGTAAACCAACTGGAAACATGTACTAAACAGAGTATAGTTCGTGTGTGGAATGAGACCGAATTCGCCCAGTACTGCCTGCTAGCCGAATTTTTCACGAAAGTGCAGAATTATGAGCATAAGGTGAACCAAAGATGTTTCAAAGACTCTCCACGTTGTGTTTATGTTCAGAGGGGTGCCCGAATAAGCATTTCACACCACCTATCACCATATTCACGTTTAACCTGAGACTTCATTTGTTCTCTTCAACTATTGATATTCTTAACTAAAAAAGATAGATAGTTGTATAGGCGTCCGAGAACATTCGTGCTGTCGACTCGCGTAGAACCGTGGAGAAGTTCTACGAACTGGGTTCGGTCGTCGGTCACGGAAATTTCTCCCGCGTCTATTTCGCACTCAGGAAGAAGGACTGCAAGAAGTGTGCCCTGAAAGTGAGACATTCTATGCTATTGGAAAAACTTGGTTGCGAATTATTTCAAACCAATAATGCTATCTCCAAAAACAAAACAAAAAACAACAGCAAGGGGTTACCTCTGCTCGTTCAGGTTTCTTCTTCTGAAATATTAATTCACGAGGGAAAAACAGACATAAAAACAACTTGTTGGATTATTACATCATCAATGTGAGCTATGAATTTCCCACACGACCGAACTAATCTCTCGTTGGTCTTCTGTTATTCGTATTACGTTTTTGAGGCTTCTCATAAATAAGCAATATGTTGCCATGGTCAACCGAAGTGACCGCACCATACGAAAACAAGACTGAAAAGGAAGAACTACAAAGAAGAGAAACAGAGACCTGAAAGACAAATATAGTGTTCACCAATCCCAAATACTTTGCCTGTTCTTCACCTTTGCCATTGCAATTTTTTACACCCGATAACAGAGAAAGTTCGCTTTCAACAACTAATATCTCCTTTGCTGAGCATAAAGTTTCCCAAATGATAGGGATTCTTGATTTACTAATCGCTGTTATCTTATTCAGTACAATGGTTAGTTTTATTTTAAGTCGTTCGGTAAGAAAGGTGTTTGGTTTTCAGGAAATCGATAAGCATCAACTGCGTGGCAAATGGTTCTTTATTGAAAATGAGGTGGAAATCATGCAGATGTGCAATCATCCCAACATTGCGAGACTGACAGACGCGTTCAAAAGTGTCAACAAGTACTTTCTGATGTTCGAGTTTGCCCAGGTACGATTTAAGAACTCAGGTAGAATTCAAAGTAGAACTATATATTCTCATCGTGTCTATTCTATGAAACAGAGATTCATTCTATAGTAGTGGCAACTTAATCTTCATGAAAGAGTATACTAGAAGTAAATTGACCAGTCACGTAAAGTAAGCATGGTAATGAGGCATCGTGCAGTAATTGCACGTTTCCTAGTTCTGCTGTGTTCACCATGCTTTATACGTAACTGTGCAATTAACTAACAGTACAGTAATCATGTTACTTGAAAAAGAATATAGACTGTTTTGAATTAAACTGACATAGATTTATTTCAATATAAAGGAAGTGGTACAATACTTTTCAGGACGGAGATTTGTTTGAAGCCGTTCGTCTACGAGGCAGATTAGACGAAGGAGATGCAGCACATGTGGTCGCTCAGGTATAGTCTGTTTCACCCACATATAACCCTCTACAGTAACATTCTCGAATTTTCAGATCAAATTTTGATAAGTAGGCAATTTGGAATTTTCTCAAAGTTTCGCTATGATCTTGCACCCCTGTTACTGAAAATTCTGAAGGTTTGGAATTGAGCGGATCAATTTTCATTCATTAGAAAAAGCGTCCTGAATATTTGACGAATTACTGTAGAATGCCATCGATTGATGAAACGGAGTATAAGTTTTCTCAATCAATAAGTGGATCAAACAATTTTCCGAGTTCAAAACTTTCCTCTCAGTAAGGAATATCAGAAGGTACGATATCATTGCGTTAAGTGTAAGTGTAACTTCAAGATGAGTGAATCTGAAACATTAATAGAAATGCCCTAAATGGACCGTATCTCTTACGTTTATAGGTTTGAGCGGATTATTCGACCTTGTAAAAATCAAAAAACCACAATCATTCATCTAGTTATTAACTTCTGATCTTGCTCCGTTTTCTCAAAAATGCGCACGTACATGATACAGTTCACCTACGTACAAAATTTTCAAAATATCGATAGAAATACAAATCCGTATGCAAAACATTACTATAATCACCAAAGCTCTAAAGTAAGCTTTGTAACTATGATACAAACAGCGAAGCAGCAAGCAGGTGGCAATTAAGGATTGCTACATTACGGTAACCTACATCTTGCTGGCTTCATTTTTGGTTCGTAATTGTGCAATTTTCAAACTTTTGTTTGTAAGATAAAAAAAACTCCTAACTCGGAACATAATAAATTCGCCAATTTTTCAGTCTCCAAAACTTACACGAATCATTGAGGTACGGTTCTTTTAACAAAAAACTACAGGAAAAAAATTAAAAGTCGAAAAGAGAAAGACACAATTTTCAGACCGCATCCGCCCTCTCGTATTTGCATGCCAGGAAGATAATTCACCGCGACGTAAAACCGGAAAACCTTCTGATCTACGACAATTGGCATGTGCGACTGTGTGATTTCGGGCTGGCCTGCACCGTATTGGGACCCCTTATGAGAGTTTGCGGCACACCGACATATTGCGCGCCAGAGATATTGAAAGAGACCGGTTAGTTGAGTCTCTTTCATTTGTACTGAGACATCTACAACAATATTACACAACCTTAAGTCCGTTCAAAGAATGTTTATATTGTCGGGAAGGTTAAAATAGGACTCCAATCTCGGCGCGTCAGTCCTTTAAACTGCAATTGAAAAATGTATTGCAGTTTAAGGGACTGAAGCGTTGAGATTGGAGCACATAATCGTCCTTCTTCAAGAACTTCTGCCTCAGGTCAGAATAACCAACTTCAAAAAGTTGTTAAAATGTTAAACTTGAAGTTGGCATTATGAAACCTCTATTGGAAAATTACGTCGCAGTAGGGATGATGACCACTATACAATGAGCATTGCACATAATTTCTTGACTTCTGAAACACTTTTTCACTCAGTGATGAAAGAAACACAGATTGCTGGTATTAGAGAGGTGACGGGTACACAGTTTTTCTAGAAAGTCAGTTTGGCTTCAAACTAGTTGTTATTCTTAGAGAAAGATATATCGCGAATACATTATTTAGGTTACGGTGTAGCGGCAGACGTGTGGTCTCTCGGTGTACTTTTACACGTGATGTTGGTCGGTTACGCTCCCTTCCGCGCGGCGGACCGGAAACGTCTGTTCCGGTTGATCGTGAACGGAAAACTGAGTTTTGACCTACCGGAGTGGTTTACTATCAGCAGCAGTGAGTTCTAGCTCTCTCGTATGTAATTTAACAACTTTCGAACAGCTTTCAGAGTTTTGTATGTTGTTTCCCTCTATCCAAATAAAAAAAAGTTTGTCCTCAAAAAGTCGTTTCTGCTGCATTTAATCGAATTCTCTGAAGGGTAACGAAAGGAGAAAAAACTTGTAGAAATAGGTCAGTTTCTATACCAAAAAAATGACATGTTAAATGTATAATTTCAAGTTTTTGAACTTTGAATCCGAGGGAATGACTATTTAATACTCGGAATTCTCCAGAAGCCCGTGACCTAGTCTCTCGCCTGATGAACACGTGTGTCGAAAGGAGACCCAAGGCTGTCGAAATTTGCTCCCATCCCTGGATACGCTGCTATTGCCAAGAGGAATAGTGGAAGGAAAATGTAACTTTGTTCAAATTTGAGTTATATTTATTTATAAGAATGTTCTGAATCAGTGCCAGTTTGAATTAGAGTTGAAAGATTCTGAGTACATATTTTACTGATCACGTTCTTGCTTTTTTCAAATTCGTGTCACGGTTAACCTTCACGCTGCTAGTCAAATTCAGCATCACGTAAAACGCGTGGTGTTCCAAATTTTGTTCACGTTTTAGGATAGTTTTATTTATTTTCCAATCTACGTAATGCATTTTTATCGTTATCATATTAGCACGGAATCGACACATTCCAATGCTGATGGAAGATTTTACTTTTCGTGACAGTTACAAATACTTGTGCTATATAATTCTTGCATTAAGATACACCATTTTGTCTCGTTCAAAGGGGAATCAATGTACTTCGATATTGAATATGCCTAACTAAATCTTCGAATGACATTCCTCGAACACTTCCGGTTGCTATTTATGACAAGTCTTTCTTTACGATAACTGATTATTGTCTGTTGTCTTTCTCTGATTGTTGTCGAATCATCACTGGCCACGTTGTGTTAATGTGCTTATTGAATACCTATAATGTGTTACACTTAAATTGATGATGAACTCAGATTCAGAGATACAAAAATATACGGAAGCCCTCTTTAAATCATAGTATGCGACAAAGAGACTAGATAGATAAGAAACTACTTTTCTCTGAATATCAGTTGCTATTTGCAAAGTCGAAGTTCGAGTAAATGGTATGGTTTTTATACGATGTATCTTTAATCTGTATGTTACAACGACGTGTTTCCATATCAAGCTACAACAAACAATAAGTTGGTCATCCCTACACGCGGAGTGTCAAACCTATTGTATTGCAAAACGAACGATAAACCAAACTTTTAAATACTATCATCCGAATCCTACTGTATTTGAACGTAAAAGTACACAAGGAAATATCATAAAACATTTATACTCAGATTTACACATCTCGGTTGGCTATTATTTTATCAGCCCTTTCTGTGGAAAGAAGCTCCAAAAACGGCGAGTTTGCCGAAAACCTCGCCACAATATTCCAGCATAAAACCTCGTGTATGGTTCAATTAGAACCAAGCCATTGAGAGAATTTCATTGATCATTGACCTGTGGAATCGCCACTTCTATGTGAAAATTTAGAGAAGAATAGAGAAAAAATTTAAATTTCATGGCAATTTTTTTCTCTATTCTTCTTCTCTTTTTCTGATGAGCGAGTGCCACATTCTTTGAATGTAGATAAATAAATAAATAAATAAATGAATAAATAAATGTGCATACAGTTTGAATCCGTATAGTTTGGTTCACGAATTGTCACCAAAATGTCACATGTTCGCGTGGGAAAAGCTCAACGTCTTACAAAACGTTTCATTTCATGGACTGGGAGTTGTACTGTGATACTGTAAGTGTTCGCGAGCGGGTAAACGCAATAAACATCAGTTATGTTTGTTTCTGCGGAAAATTCAATTCCTTCAGGCTAATCTAGTTGTTAATTTGATATTTGCTCAAAAGTTATTGGAAAATTCGTCACATTTCCTAAACATTTGACACTACAAACAAAAGACCACCCATGTCAAGACTACAAATCTGTTTTTTTTTGGTCGTGACAGAGGTTCAATCAACTTCTTCCAGTAGCACAAAAAGAATGAAACGTAAAAATAAATTGCGTAACTTAGGGAAACATAATATTTCGTCCAAGTAATTCAGAGAAATAAGAATTAGAAAGTAAAGGTTAAGCGATGCCAAATATTTCTCAATGGCATAATATGCAACACAGATCTATTTATTGTTTGATAGTCTAGAAATATTTTATATCGCTCGTTTCTATAAGGAAACGGTTCAGAATAAATATGAAATATAAGTAGTTCGCATAATTGTGACATCACATGAACCAATGCGCCATTTTGGAATGTCTCGTTCAATCTCCCTTCCATAAAGCGATCGTTGAATAAAATGTATTTAATCTGTATGCTATGAGCATCAACCAATACACGAGAAAATGTTTAGAGATTTACAAGCGTACAATCAACAGTGTTACTCATACATGAAATACATGACAACACAAGTCACAATCCAAGTTGTTTGCGAATCAATGACGTCACCAATCGATATGGTCTGTGCTCGTACTCCGCGAATACGTCTTTATCGATTTTTATTTGATCTCCATTCATTCGGTTCAAAAGTGCAACGCACACGATGGCGGCTGAAAAACATTTGGGAAATTTGGAGAATTCAAAATATCTCTTCGAGGCTTCAGACCCTGTTGTCAAGAATTTGTTTGCTGTGTATGCAGTTCAAACTACCACATTTGGTCAACCCTTCCCCTCCACCATCCTGTAGAAAAGGTATTCCTAGAAGTAGAATGTGTTTACTAACTGAATTATTAATTATTCAGTTTCAATTAAAAATAACGGATTCACGTGGCGAACTCACCTTTGACTCCTGCCCTGTAGGTCATGGAAGAGAAACAGGTGCTCTCCATCTCAATGTTTCTCACTCCCTTGTCGTGGAGCGTCTTCAGAAACTTGAACTTCTCCTCTAGTTTGTACTCGCAGAAAAATCCGTCCATACGCATTTGACCTACAAGTTCCAATAGTTAATTGTTGACCACCCTCTCTGAGAACAGCTCATCTAGAGTTGATATGTGTGATGTGCTACAACACGAGTATACGTCATATTCTTTAGTTGTAAATGTTTTGACCTACCCTCATAAAAGTCATCGGTACACAGAGTTTTGCCAGTAAGTGCCGGAATGTCTTTCTCTTTAGCAAGTTCCAGCAGATCCTCACAGAGACCAGCATCAAGATGGGTTGGTCGAGCCACCTAAAACATAACCCTTGTTTTCAGTTTAATTCTGATTGTTCCCGAATGAACGTGTCTAAAATATAAGTTTGCCCTAGATCTGATGTATTTGTAGCTTGATCTTGCCGCCTGTAAGTTGTAGTTAGTTGAAAAGTTTCCTGATTCCAAAAAGTGACCACCCCATCACCTCCAATATTTTCATGTACTAAAACACCAGCTGTGTACGATGTTCCTAACACAGACCTTTAATGGGAAAAATATTCGAACCAACCCTCTCACCGCCGATCCAAAGCACAAATTCATCTTTGAGTTCACCGTTCATGGCAGCGGAGGTTACGACAACTGTTCCAGGTTCAACACCAACACCCCCGGAAGTACCGAGACGGATAAATCTGGGAAGTCGTTCAAAATTTTGAATTTCAGGTTCAAGATTCAGTAGATGACGTCAAATCATTCAGAGAGGTGATTCTTGACAGATCCACGAATCTTTTTTTGTATTTGTGCACTAGAAAAATTCATTTGCCACAGTATTCTTCGGTCATATTCTGAGGCCTTACAACAATGGGTGCCCACACTCCGTCCTAAACCTAGTGACTATAAAATGTTTGCTGAATATAATCGAAGCGAAATTTTGATAGAGAAATAAACTCACTTCACATTTTCTGCTTTTGCGTAGTGCATGAGCTTCAGCGTTTCAACCATCATGATACTCAGAGATGGGGTTCCCATTCCATGCTGAAGTTGTATAACAAGATTCAAGATTTCAACACTTTCAAGATTTATTTGATCACATCACATTGTTCCAAAGTGGTGCTCCTTGACTGTTCTCAAGATTTTAATGTCTGAACAATTACTCTCTATCCATAACAAGTGTGACAAGTGGTCTATAACAATTAGTATGAAACCAGAAACCTAGCAGATCTATCAGATATATGAACCTTCACTGTTTTAGACAGTCGCTGCCCCCTTTATTCAAGGGGTTACTGCCGAACTTTCTAGTAAAAAGACATAAATTAAGCAAAACTCGCATTGATCCAACAAACTGGTCCCGTTTTATAAATGGCAAATCGGTCACTTTTCGACAAATTCTCACTGCATTCTATTCCACAATCCTTGGCGAACCGGCTGGCGTACAGCTTGAATCGAGAAGCAGAGCCGCCGATGCACACAAACTACAATGAATAACTCTCCAGTTATGCTAGTAAAGTTCAAAGTCACGTGCAACGTGATAAAATATGGCCTCTAAGACGCGCGACTTAATTTTATCGAATTATATGTGACTATTGGTTCGTATTCTCTCAAAATAATCGGCTCATTGTACCGTAAACGAAGTTCACAAAGTAGCACATACATTTTTCAAAATCCACTATGAATTAATCATTTTTTGTGCCGAAAACTGTCAAGTAAACTAGCGGATCATTGAAAGACTTGTTCCAAACTCAAATGTTCACTGCACCCCCAAAATAAATTACCTTAGTCTCTCCAAAAATAGCCGGAATGTCCAAGGTTTTGATACCGAACCCAAAATGGTACAGAAAGTCTTCTTTCACGTTCTCCAAATATTTGTTTCCAACTTGGAATTCTGGCTGAAAGATAGTGCTTTAGTTCATTCATACCGCACTAGTCATTTGTGTAAACTTGCTACTCAGAAAGAACTACTCAGAAAAGAACAAATCTTATCTGTAGCTTGGTCTGCACAGCAAAAATCTCGACTGAAGAGCAGTATTATCGAACTACAAACACAGATAATCTAGGAAACCTACCAAGTATCCTGTTTGCTTCAGTGAGGCGAAACCGATATATGTAGAAATCAAACAGTAGTTTGGGTTTGAGGATGTTCAATACGGTGAACATTATTTCGTGTTATGAAATAATATAATACTCAGTTTCTAAAACAAAGTAAGAACTCTATAAAAAGCATGAGAACAACCATACTCACCTCTAAGTTCGGCAATGCTGTGTTGGACATGATTATGGTTCCGGCGGGAGTGGTGGTGTTCAAAGCGTCCGTGACCGAAAATTCAAACATTCTACGTCTACTGATAGTAAAATGTGCAAATTCATATATAAATGCAAGCTAACAACCACAAAAACCATGAATAAGAAAGAAAAACAAGTGATTGTCATGGTGAGGGTGGGTAAGTAGGCATAAATTACTTAGGACGGAGAGAAGAATCCAACCAAATTCACCAGTGTTTTTGACAGTGAATGAACAGTGAATCGTTCAATTTCCTAAACAAACGATTTTCCATGCTAGCCAATGAACGCGTTTTCCCTTGGGGATGCTGGTTTACCTGAAACTTTGTTGGCAAGCAGACATTTTCCTGGACTTGTTTTTTTCGCGTTTCTGTCTACACGATTGGTGAACGTGGGCAAAACTCAACTAAAGAGAAAGTTTCATGCGAAAAAGTTTTCTAGAAAGGTTGACGAAAAGTTGACCACTGAATTGCGTTTCCTATGTTGCCTCAGTTATGTTATATCGAAGTAGAGAAAGTAGTATTATTCCGAGAATTAACGAGCAGCAGAGAACTCCCTGGGAACATTCTTTCTTTGATTGAGAAGTTCTGGGCAACTGCAGTGGGGGGTAATAATTCAATTTTTTCTAAGTTGTGTTTGAAAACAGGCGGAAAAACGTGTTTTGTCATATTTTTCGCTCATTTCATAGCCTTGCTCTGATTTTTCTGCGTTAGGGTTTAACTTGAACTTTTCCATTGTTACAAGTTCGTTTCCAAAAATTCGTGCACATATAACAGGTCACCAACACTTTTGTCGTATCATTCGAAGAATCGCGAACCAGAATGTTCAGTATGAAACACGATAAGTCGATTATGAAATTTATTATATCAGTACAATTTGTTCACAATTTGACCCAGATAAAAAAACATCACGGGCATAATCTCAAATACGTGCATGTGTAAAAACGGGATTGAACACCCCAACCTAGCGTCTCTAGACGAAATCTAGAAGACTATTTCGTGCACAAATGTACGAAGTCGCGAGTATTAAACTACACAAATCCGCAAAGAAATCTAGTTCTATCATTGTAATTAATCAATACTAGAAATGGTGTAATAAAATACTATAGGCAATGCTTTTCCACACATATATGCGGGTGACAATATATTATTATACAATTTATAGTCCAACTTGTTTACGAATCAATGACGTCACCAATCGATATGGTCTCTGCTCGTACTCCACGTACATGTCCTTGTCGATTTTCACTTGATCTCCGTTCATTCGGTTCAGAAGGGCAACGCACACGATGGCGGCTGAATACAATGCGTTTATCAATAATTATTCCGAAATATAATAAATGAGCCTAGATCTCAATTCTCGGGGTCGCGTTTGCAAACAAAGGTATATGGTGCAAGCGACAGTGAATTTCTATGTTTCTAAACAAGAAAGGAGAGCAAGCAAGCAAGAAACAGAGAAAAGCAAAGCTATGGTTTCTAGCGGAACATTCGCTTCACTTGAATTCGTTTTCATAGTTATTCCGTGTAAGTGATATTAACTTCCCGAAAATAATTTTTACATTTATCCTTCAAATACAAATCACACATTGTAACCACAGCCTCACCTTTGACTCCTGCCCTGTAGGTCATGGAAGAGAAACAGGTGCTCTCCATCTCAATGTTTCTCACTCCCTTGTCGTGGAGCGTCTTCAGGAATTCAAACTTCTCCTCCAATTTGTACTCGCAGAAAAAGCCGTCCATACGCATTTGACCTACAAGTTGCATTGGTTGATGTTTGAACTACCAAAACTATGTTTGATTTGTCAAGTTGTTTTGTATCAATCTAGCCGTCTTATACAATTCTGACTTTTTTGTTTAATAACTATTCTAGTCTGTTCATTTCATTTAATACTCTAGTTCAGTTGATGTTTCCCGCAAAACATGTTCCTAGAAGTGTTTCGTTCTAAACATCACACTCGCTTGCTTTCAATATTTTATCAGTTGCAAGGTACATCAAGCAAATACGTCACTAATACTACAAAAACTACAACCAAGCCAAACAATCAAAACTGCAAAAGATAACCACCCAGTAGGTACCCTTATGAGATTTGGAGCAAGTCATCAAGCCTTGCCTTTGGGACTCTCTGATAAAATTGGTAACTATGGACAACTTTGATCCAAAATTTGATTTGAAGTAGTTTTTCACATGAAATTTTTAGGTTTTCCGAATAGAACTAAAACAAAAGTTGGCCACCCAACGATTTTAAGTGTTTCGACCTACCCTCATAAAAGTCATCGGTACACAGAGTTTTGCCAGTAATTGCGGGGATGTCTTTCTCTTTAGCCAGCTCGAGCAGATCCTTGCAGAGACCAGCGTCCAAATGGGTTGGTCGAGCCACCTGAACAAGATCTAATCAATATAAGTTTGTTTGAGCTTTGATGTATTGATAGTTTCATCCCGAGTCGCGAAGTCTGCGATTTCCATCTGCCTCATACAAATAAATGACCTTTCGACCACTTCAAACATACTAATTTACGAAAAACCAATTGGGAATAAATCAATAGTCCTAATCACACTTCGACGATGGAAATCCCACTGAAAGTTTTCGAAGTAGCTTTTCCTGCCACAAATTACAACTCCTAAACTCTGAACTCACCCTCTTTCCGTTGATCCATTGCACGAACTCGTCTCCGAGTTCACCGTTCATGGCGGCGGAGGTTACAACCACCGTGCCCGGCTCAACACCAACACCCCCAGAAGTACCGAGACGGATAAATCTGGAAGGGCACGGGGTATTAAAATCAAACTCAAAATTTGACTAAAGAACACAAAACAATACATATAATTCGTTTCATAACTCATGTTTACATCACTGAACGCTTACTGAACGTTAGTTAATAGTTAGCTTTCATCAACAGTTTCTCAGTGAAAACAGATGGAAAGCTAAACAAACTCACTTAACATTTTCTGCCTTGGCGTAGTGCATGAGCTTCAGCGTTTCAACCAACATGATGCTCAGAGACGGGGTTCCCATTCCATGCTGGAAATACTCTTGCTCATAAAAATGTTGCAGTAGAAGGGAAATTTGGTTAATTTCAGTTGAGAAGGATCAGTTGCTTAGGTTAGTATGGTAGGTAGTTCAATCAATGTTCTTTCGTTGAAAAGTGTTATTAGTCATTCGAACCGACTTGTTGCAAGAAGGGTAAGAGAGGTTAGACAATTGATGAGCATCATCAATGTGAGCATGTAACTCACATTGATCCAGCAAACGGGTCCGGTTTTGTAGATGACGAATCGGTCACTTTTGGATAGATTCTCGCTGCATTCTATTCCACAATCCTTGGCGAACCAACTGGCGTAGAGATTGAATCGGGATGGAGAACCGCCGGTACACACGAACTAAAAAAAATCAGTAACTTAGTTTCAATGATTCATTCTTTCTAAGTGTTCCATTTCCTGTAGATTACTCCCATCATTTTTCGGTGGAAGTTCGAGCATTATAGCGCGAGTCCCGACGATTTGTTCCCTTCCCATAGAGAAGCATGTCGAAATTGTTTGATTTTGTTATTTCCATGGTTATTCAAAATTCAATTGCATCACAAACTCGGAACACATCACAAATTTGCATCACAAAAACATTGCATCACAAACTCGGAACTGTATTTCAGACACCAAACTACGTACACAAGAACGTGGAGGAACCCTGCATCGTGTTCGTTCGGCATATCTGAGTACCATTTGGAGTTAGGAGTGCCGACTGAATACTTTGGTTACTACCCTGAACAGTCGTTTCTTGAAAGTACATATCCGTGTTGAAGTTTTCTCCTAGAGTTTGTTCATTTCTCAAAACACGATAAGAACTCAAAAAGAATTACCTTGGTGTCTCCGAAGATGGCTGGAATGTCCACGGTTTTTATTCCGAATCCGAAATGGTAGAGAAAATCCTCGTTCACATTCTCCAAGTACTTGTTGCCAACTCGGAACTCGGGCTCGGTAATAGTCATTATCTAAATGATGTTGAAATATAAAACGTGGAATGAACCAATCAACTTCCAAAATAGAGTCTGAAGACTTGATGATACATTTTATTTGTAGTTATGACTGAGAAAGAGAGAGAGAGAGAGAAAGGGAGGGAGAGCGAGGGAGAGAGAGAGAGAGAATCATCATGTATGGAATCATCTCCAGAGTTTACATGATTGAACAAATCTGCGAATCCAAAGAGGGCTAAATGATTGAACCATAAATTGCAATCGTTCAGTAACCCAATGGTTGAATATCATAACTTTCACACGATCGTTTCATACAACAAATCAGAATGTAATATTACATCGAACAGAATGCTTTGATCCATTGTGAATAATTCATGAATGCTGCAGAATAAATATGCGCTTTATTGAATGCGTTTTGCAGAAATGTTCAACTAAAATAACTGCACGAGTTACATGATTTTCAGGCTACTTCAACTTTGTTCTCTCATAAAAATTCGAAACAGTATGTTAAGTTCACTTTAAACCACAATATGTCCGTAAACTGTAGCCAGGTTTAGTAGAAATTGAGCAAAGGTTAAAAAACACGTGAGCAAATCAACTTCGAAAGAGTACGTTATCATTAGAAGTTAATTTAATAGTCACGTAAAACATTCTAAAGAGGCATCGTGCACTCAATCGTTGCACGTTCCTGAGTGCTGATGTGTTTACATGTTTCACGTGACTGTGCAACGGACTAACAGTATAGTTAAATTCACATCCGCGTGAAACGTGTGAGATATAAACAATCCAGAATGTGTCCGGTTTGGTACTGTTTCCGGTTTGGTAATGACCTTTCTTGATAGTCTTATTGTCCAGATTGAAATACTTTCACATTGTTGGTGAAAGTTAAATTCACTTTTAGTATATAACATGTTGAAGCGTGGTAATGCCAAAATGCCAAAGTGGGAAAGTGTGAATGAGATGCACGGTCGGTGATTCAACGAGAGCTATGCAGACGAATATAAAAAACAAAAAACGACACATTGTTCGCGCCGTTGCGCGATAACAACAAAGAAAGTCGGCAAAAAGGTGGCTGATCTGATAAAATGTCAAGAATGGCAGTTATTTGAGAGATTCAAGTGTTGCTCTGTAAATATTCGAACACAGTCCAAGAATAAGCAATAAAACAAGGTAGATAGATTTAATCGCGTGTCAGAGCTCGAATGAACTATTCGTTTTTTTTCGAAGAAGGTAAAATATACTTCAACTCAAACTAATTTTAAACATAACGAAATCGTAGTCAGATTGATTTCTTCATAGTAAAACTAAGGCGTACTAATTAATGAATGCTTGAACTGTTCAGGAACTTCTGAATTGAATGTTTCCAACTTGGTTCTAATATCAGGCTGTTTTATATGATGGGGTGAGCAATATACGATATATTATTCTTGAGCCAAATCAAAGATTGGCTTGGTTGACAAACAAAACGGAGGTCAATCGACACTTGGAGAGCAAACACAACTATCTCGGTGCTCTCTCCTTCTCTTACGCTCTCTCGCCGTTCTGTAGTTTGATGCAATAAGTGTGAGTGGCGTTCCAATTATATTTGAAGAAAAAAATTATTTTGGTTTGATTTGATTGAAAGGTTTTGTAGCTGGTCTCCAGTATTATACGCATATGCAATATTATAAACAACAAAAACAAAAACTAGCAAAATCGAAATTTTTCGGTAATCACTCCGATTTGCACTAACTACTATCAGAATTACAAGTATTGCAGTCAACAAAGGTCAGTTGTTTCACAGTTATCCGAGAAAGAAAGAAACACCCCAAATTGCCAGATCTCGAAAATAGAAAATGTAGTTTATATCAGGAAAAAACACTCACAAAAAACACAAAAAAAAAAAACAAAAACACATTTTCGTGTATTTGCTCTGCTATGACGAGCTATGACGTCATAGCAGAGCAAATACACGAAAAAAATGCACCGGCTAAGTTAAACAGAGAAGAACTCAATTGAACCTAGAAACTGCAATGGAACATTAGAACAAACTTTATCAATATAAAATACGATAGTTTATTGAGCTTTCGTTGTAGCTTTCTATCGGTGACACGAAAATAGTAATATTTTGAAGTTGATCAGTACCGGGTGTTATGTTTCGTTCTTAAAACGGATATATGATTTGTAAAGAAATAAAACTTACGGGACGAGAGTCAAATTATGGTGAATATCTCCCATTTTCCATGTTGGAAAAATAGATATTTTTTTCACATGGTCAAAATAAGTGGTAACCTGAAAGCCGGTTGTTTCATCAAATAAGTTATTGTTACTAGGTACTTGTTGTAGAATAAATGTTTTGTCCTTGATAAGCCGGCTTTTAACCGGCTAATCATGATGCAAGCTCGTAAAATTGTAGTAAAATGCGTTGATGCTAAGAAGAAAATAGCCTTATCTCGACAATGACCGCATATTATCAGCCCATCTTTTTTCAACAGTTACCACGTGGAGAGAAAGTAACGTTTTTACATGTTACTTTCCCGTTTTACGACCCACCCACAAAGGAATTGACATGGCGTAGCTGATAAGAAATACAAAAACTGACGATAAATATAAGAACATTTTCCAACAATCACTGTAAACATCTTAAACTAGCACAGTTGTTCATTCCTTATTGGATTTTAACAGTTGCACTTACTCTCGATGGTTTTTCGACAAAGAAAAGTTATCAGTGTTAGTCATTATTAAAAGGGTAAACCACGACTCATTTCCAACAACTTTGAGAGGCTAAGAAATCTTACAAATCGACGTTCTTATAGAGTTCCAATTGCAACTGAGCAGAATGTATCAAATCTACTCGTTTTTCAATATTTACAAATACATCTTTTTGAGATGACATTGAAATCGCGACTACTAAACCAAGCAAGTCTATCAAACCTACTCGTGCACGTTTTAAAAAAAAACATTTAGTAACATACGTATGTTAAGTGCCATTGAAACGGCTATTACTGAATCAATTATATCAAGTCTACTGCACTGGTGCAGGTTTTTACAAAACATTTACAAATGTACGTTTTTCTACTATTACATTGAAATTGCGACTACTAAACCAAGCATAGTCTATCAGTCGTGTCCCCTTTTATACACTAACTACCGTAACCATTAGGCGGGAGGCTGCCATGTCATGTACACCGATGACCTTTAGCTACTGTTTCTTTTATCTGATCGTGAGATGTGAAAAAAGTAATTTGTCATTCAGACACGCCAACAGATACCATCGCCGAGTTTTCTTTGCCGTGCAGTGACAGTTCTCGCACCTTTTGCTAGTTATACTGCATTTGAATGAAGTAGTAACGTGGACAGTAAAGGAACGGAGAGATCAAATGTTCGTTGTATTTTGATCTCGGTACATGTCATCATTCACGAATTGCGTTTTAAAATTCACGGGACCAAACTACAATACACAGCAAGATAGGATACACCGAATGAAATGTATTGAAAAGAGCAAAACTTACACCAAACAAAAGTTTGGATAAATGTTTTTCGTTTTTAAATATTTCTCAAAGATAAAGTACTTGCTTGACATAGGACGTTGAGTGAGCAAATCGTTCGATCAAGTATGAACTACGTACACCGCTGAACTGAAGGCAAACAGAGATGAGTGGGGGATTATATACTAAGTAAATGGAGGGGCGTGGGAGGCCTGAACGCCAGAAAAATGACCGAGAAACTGGGAATAAAGAGAAACGATTCTAAACCGATTTTCAGTGTGTTGTTTGTAATTCTAATTTGCAACTCAATCCTCGCAACAATGACCGAGAAGTTTCCGATTTAATGTTGTTTAGCTCGACTAAAGTTTCTCTTACAGAGGTCGCGGGCTCGACTACATTGGAGACCCGGCTGTGAATGTGCACGGATGGCCGAGTGGTCTAAGGCGCCAGACTCAAGCGAATGCTTACCGCGAGAATGCGGGTTGGGATTTCTGGTACCCGTATGGGTGCGTGGGTTCGAACCCCACTCCGTGCAAATCTTTTGCATCAAGGATGTTTTTCTACAAATAGTTTTCTAATGGAAGGATTTAATGGAGCGTATTTTCAAATTTCGTAGTTGGACATTTAGTTTGGCTCTTATTAACAAAAAATTACTACAAAAACATCACATTTCAAGGGGGCTCATCACAAATCCAATTTAATGTTGTTTAGCTCGAGTAAAGTTGCTTTTTAACAAATTCGTCCCCCATTGACCAGCACAGGAAACAGAGGTCGCGGGCTCGACTACATTGGAGACCCGGCTGTGAATGTGCACGGATGGCCGAGTGGTCTAAGGCGCCAGACTCAAGCGAATGCTTACCGCGAGAATGCGGGTTGGGATTTCTGGTACCCGTATGGGTGCGTGGGTTCGAACCCCACTCCGTGCAAATCTTTTGCATCAAGGATGTTTTTCTACAAATAGTTTTCTAACTGAAGGTTTTAATGAAGCGACGTTTCTACAAGTAGTTTTCTAATGGAAGGACTTAATGGAGCGTATTTTCAAATTTCGTAGTTGGACATTTTAGTTTGGCTCTTATTAACAAACAATTACTACAAAAACATCACATTTCAAGGGGGCTCATCACAAATCCAGTTTAATGTTGTTTAGCTCGACTAAAGTTGCTTTTTAACAAATTTGTCCCCCATTGACCAACACAGGAAACGGAGGTCGCGGGCTCGACTACATTGGAGACCCGGCTGTGAATGTGCACGGATGGCCGAGTGGTCTAAGGCGCCAGACTCAAGCGAATGCTTACCGCGAGAATGCGGGTTGGGATTTCTGGTACCCGTATGGGTGCGTGGGTTCGAACCCCACTCCGTGCAAATCTTTTGCATCAAGGATGTTTTTCTACAAATAGTTTTCTAACTGAAGGTTTTAATGAAGCGACGTTTCTACAAGTAGTTTTCTAATGGAAGGACTTAATGGAGCGTATTTTCAAATTTCGTAGTTGGACATTTTAGTTTGGCTCTTATTAACAAACAATTACTACAAAAACATCACATTTCAAGGGGGCTCATCACAAATCCAGTTTAATGTTGTTTAGCTCGACTAAAGTTGCTTTTTAACAAATTTGTCCCCCATTGACCAACACAGGAAACGGAGGTCGCGGGCTCGACTACATTGGAGACCCGGCTGTGAATGTGCACGGATGGCCGAGTGGTCTAAGGCGCCAGACTCAAGCGAATGCTTACCGCGAGAATGCGGGTTGGGATTTCTGGTACCCGTATGGGTGCGTGGGTTCGAACCCCACTCCGTGCAAATCTTTTGCATCAAGGATGTTTTTCTACAAATAGTTTTCTAATGGAAGGATTTAATGAAGCGACGTTTCTACAAGTAGTTTTCTAATGGAAGGATTTAATGAAGCGTATTTTAAAATTTCGTAGTTGGACATTTTAGTTTGGCTCATATTAACAAAAAATTACTACAAAAACATCACATATCAAGGGGGCTCATCACAAATCCAATTTAATGTTGTTTAGCTCGAGTAAAGTTGCTTTTTAACAAATTTGTCCCCCATTGACCAGCACAGGAAACAGAGGTCGCGGGCTCGACTACATTGGAGACCCGGCTGTGAATGTGCACGGATGGCCGAGTGGTCTAAGACTCAAGCGAATGCTTACCGCGAGAATGCGGGTTGGGATTTCTGGTACCCGTATGGGTGCGTGGGTTCGAACCCCACTCCGTGCAAATCTTTTGCATCAAGGATGTTTTCCTACAAATAGTTTTCTAACTGAAGGTTTTAATGAAGCGACGTTTCTACAAGTAGTTTTCTAATGGAAGGACTTAATGGACCGTATTTTCAAATTTCGTAGTTGGACATTTTAGTTTGGCTCTTATTAACAAACAATTACTACAAAAACATCACATTTCAAGGGGGCTCATCACAAATCCAATTTAATGTTGTTTAGCTCGAGTAAAGTTGCTTTTTAACAAATTCGTCCCCCATTGACCAGCACAGGAAACAGAGGTCGCGGGCTCGACTACATTGGAGACCCGGCTGTGAATGTGCACGGATGGCCGAGTGGTCTAAGGCGCCAGACTCAAGCGAATGCTTACCGCGAGAATGCGGGTTGGGATTTCTGGTACCCGTATGGGTGCGTGGGTTCGAACCCCACTCCGTGCAAATCTTTTGCATCAAGGATGTTTTTCTACAAATAGTTTTCTAACTGAAGGTTTTAATGAAGCGACGTTTCTACAAGTAGTTTTCTAATGGAAGGACTTAATGGAGCGTATTTTCAAATTTCGTAGTTGGACATTTTAGTTTGGCTCTTATTAACAAACAATTACTACAAAAACATCACATTTCAAGGGGGCTCATCACAAATCCAGTTTAATGTTGTTTAGCTCGACTAAAGTTGCTTTTTAACAAATTCGTCCCCCATTGACCAGCACAGGAAACAGAGGTCGCGGGCTCGACTACATTGGAGACCCGGCTGTGAATGTGCACGGATGGCCGAGTGGTCTAAGGCGCCAGACTCAAGCGAATGCTTACCGCGAGAATGCGGGTTGGGATTTCTGGTACCCGTATGGGTGCGTGGGTTCGAACCCCACTCCGTGCAAATCTTTTGCATCAAGGATGTTTTCCTACAAATAGTTTTCTAACTGAAGGTTTTAATGAAGCGACGTTTCTACAAGTAGTTTTCTAATGGAAGGACTTAATGGAGCGTATTTTCAAATTTCGTAGTTGGACATTTTAGTTTGGCTCTTATTAACAAACAATTACTACAAAAACATCACATTTCAAGGGGGCTCATCACAAATCCAGTTTAATGTTGTTTAGCTCGACTAAAGTTGCTTTTTAACAAATTCGTCCCCCATTGACCAGCACAGGAAACAGAGGTCGCGGGCTCGACTACATTGGAGACCCGGCTGTGAATGTGCACGGATGGCCGAGTGGTCTAAGACGCCAGACTCAAGCGAATGCTTACCGCGAGAATGCGGGTTGGGATTTCTGGTACCCGTATGGGTGCGTGGGTTCGAACCCCACTCCGTGCAAATCTTTTGCATCAAGGATGTTTTTCTACAAATAGTTTTCTAACTGAAGGTTTTAATGAAGCGACGTTTCTACAAGTAGTTTTCTAATGGAAGGACTTAATGGAGCGTATTTTCAAATTTCGTAGTTGGACATTTTAGTTTGGCTCTTATTAACAAACAATTACTACAAAAACATCACATTTCAAGGGGGCTCATCACAAATCCAGTTTAATGTTGTTTAGCTCGACTAAAGTTGCTTTTTAACAAATTCGTCCCCCATTGACCAGCACAGGAAACAGAGGTCGCGGGCTCGACTACATTGGAGACCCGGCTGTGAATGTGCACGGATGGCCGAGTGGTCTAAGACGCCAGACTCAAGCGAATGCTTACCGCGAGAATGCGGGTTGGGATTTCTGGTACCCGTATGGGTGCGTGGGTTCGAACCCCACTCCGTGCAAATCTTTTGCATCAAGGATGTTTTTCTACAAATAGTTTTCTAACTGAAGGTTTTAATGAAGCGACGTTTCTACAAGTAGTTTTCTAATGGAAGGACTTAATGGAGCGTATTTTCAAATTTCGTAGTTGGACATTTTAGTTTGGCTCTTATTAACAAACAATTACTACAAAAACATCACATTTCAAGGGGGCTCATCACAAATCCAGTTTAATGTTGTTTAGCTCGACTAAAGTTGCTTTTTAACAAATTCGTCCCCCATTGACCAGCACAGGAAACAGAGGTCGCGGGCTCGACTACATTGGAGACCCGGCTGTGAATGTGCACGGATGGCCGAGTGGTCTAAGGCGCCAGACTCAAGCGAATGCTTACCGCGAGAATGCGGGTTGGGATTTCTGGTACCCGTATGGGTGCGTGGGTTCGAACCCCACTCCGTGCAAATCTTTTGCATCAAGGATGTTTTTCTACAAATAGTTTTCTAACTGAAGGTTTTAATGAAGCGACGTTTCTACAAGTAGTTTTCTAATGGAAGGACTTAATGGAGCGTATTTTCAAATTTCGTAGTTGGACATTTTAGTTTGGCTCTTATTAACAAACAATTACTACAAAAACATCACATTTCAAGGGGGCTCATCACAAATCCAGTTTAATGTTGTTTAGCTCGACTAAAGTTGCTTTTTAACAAATTCGTCCCCCATTGACCAGCACAGGAAACAGAGGTCGCGGGCTCGACTACATTGGAGACCCGGCTGTGAATGTGCACGGATGGCCGAGTGGTCTAAGGCGCCAGACTCAAGCGAATGCTTACCGCGAGAATGCGGGTTGGGATTTCTGGTACCCGTATGGGTGCGTGGGTTCGAACCCCACTCCGTGCAAATCTTTTGCATCAAGGATGTTTTTCTACAAATAGTTTTCTAACTGAAGGTTTTAATGAAGCGACGTTTCTACAAGTAGTTTTCTAATGGAAGGACTTAATGGAGCGTATTTTCAAATTTCGTAGTTGGACATTTTAGTTTGGCTCTTATTAACAAACAATTACTACAAAAACATCACATTTCAAGGGGGCTCATCACAAATCCAGTTTAATGTTGTTTAGCTCGACTAAAGTTGCTTTTTAACAAATTCGTCCCCCATTGACCAGCACAGGAAACAGAGGTCGCGGGCTCGACTACATTGGAGACCCGGCTGTGAATGTGCACGGATGGCCGAGTGGTCTAAGACGCCAGACTCAAGCGAATGCTTACCGCGAGAATGCGGGTTGGGATTTCTGGTACCCGTATGGGTGCGTGGGTTCGAACCCCACTCCGTGCAAATCTTTTGCATCAAGGATGTTTTTCTACAAATAGTTTTCTAACTGAAGGTTTTAATGAAGCGACGTTTCTACAAGTAGTTTTCTAATGGAAGGATTTAATGAAGCGTATTTTAAAATTTCGTAGTTGGACATTTTAGTTTGGCTCATATTAACAAAAAATTACTACAAAAACATCACATATCAAGGGGGCTCATCACAAATCCAATTTAATGTTGTTTAGCTCGAGTAAAGTTGCTTTTTAACAAATTTGTCCCCCATTGACCAGCACAGGAAACAGAGGTCGCGGGCTCGACTACATTGGAGACCCGGCCGTGAATGTGCACGGATGGCCGAGTGGTCTAAGACTCAAGCGAATGCTTACCGCGAGAATGCGGGTTGGGATTTCTGGTACCCGTATGGGTGCGTGGGTTCGAACCCCACTCCGTGCAAATCTTTTGCATCAAGGATGTTTTTCTACAAATAGTTTTCTAACTGAAGGTTTTAATGAAGCGACGTTTCTACAAGTAGTTTTCTAATGGAAGGACTTAATGGAGCGTATTTTCAAATTTCGTAGTTGGACATTTTAGTTTGGCTCTTATTAACAAACAATTACTACAAAAACATCACATTTCAAGGGGGCTCATCACAAATCCAGTTTAATGTTGTTTAGCTCGACTAAAGTTGCTTTTTAACAAATTCGTCCCCCATTGACCAGCACAGGAAACAGAGGTCGCGGGCTCGACTACATTGGAGACCCGGCTGTGAATGTGCACGGATGGCCGAGTGGTCTAAGGCGCCAGACTCAAGCGAATGCTTACCGCGAGAATGCGGGTTGGGATTTCTGGTACCCGTATGGGTGCGTGGGTTCGAACCCCACTCCGTGCAAATCTTTTGCATCAAGGATGTTTTTCTACAAATAGTTTTCTAACTGAAGGTTTTAATGAAGCGACGTTTCTACAAGTAGTTTTCTAATGGAAGGACTTAATGGAGCGTATTTTCAAATTTCGTAGTTGGACATTTTAGTTTGGCTCTTATTAACAAACAATTACTACAAAAACATCACATTTCAAGGGGGCTCATCACAAATCCAGTTTAATGTTGTTTAGCTCGACTAAAGTTGCTTTTTAACAAATTCGTCCCCCATTGACCAGCACAGGAAACAGAGGTCGCGGGCTCGACTACATTGGAGACCCGGCTGTGAATGTGCACGGATGGCCGAGTGGTCTAAGGCGCCAGACTCAAGCGAATGCTTACCGCGAGAATGCGGGTTGGGATTTCTGGTACCCGTATGGGTGCGTGGGTTCGAACCCCACTCCGTGCAAATCTTTTGCATCAAGGATGTTTTTCTACAAATAGTTTTCTAACTGAAGGTTTTAATGAAGCGACGTTTCTACAAGTAGTTTTCTAATGGAAGGATTTAATGAAGCGTATTTTAAAATTTCGTAGTTGGACATTTTAGTTTGGCTCATATTAACAAAAAATTACTACAAAAACATCACATATCAAGGGGGCTCATCACAAATCCAATTTAATGTTGTTTAGCTCGAGTAAAGTTGCTTTTTAACAAATTTGTCCCCCATTGACCAGCACAGGAAACAGAGGTCGCGGGCTCCACTACATTGGAGACCCGGCTGTGAATGTGCACGGATGGCCGAGTGGTCTAAGACTCAAGCGAATGCTTACCGCGAGAATGCGGGTTGGGATTTCTGGTACCCGTATGGGTGCGTGGGTTCGAACCCCACTCCGTGCAAATCTTTTGCATCAAGGATGTTTTCCTACAAATAGTTTTCTAACTGAAGGTTTTAATGAAGCGACGTTTCTACAAGTAGTTTTCTAATGGAAGGACTTAATGGACCGTATTTTCAAATTTCGTAGTTGGACATTTTAGTTTGGCTCTTATTAACAAACAATTACTACAAAAACATCACATTTCAAGGGGGCTCATCACAAATCCAATTTAATGTTGTTTAGCTCGAGTAACGTTGCTTTTTAACAAATTCGTCCCCCATTGACCAGCACAGGAAACAGAGGTCGCGGGCTCGACTACATTGGAGACCCGGCTGTGAATGTGCACGGATGGCCGAGTGGTCTAAGGCGCCAGACTCAAGCGAATGCTTACCGCGAGAATGCGGGTTGGGATTTCTGGTACCCGTATGGGTGCGTGGGTTCGAACCCCACTTCGTGCAAATCTTTTGCATCAAGGATGTTTTTCTACAAATAGTTTTCTAACTGAAGGTTTTAATGAAGCGACGTTTCTACAAGTAGTTTTCTAATGGAAGGACTTAATGGAGCGTATTTTCAAATTTCGTAGTTGGACATTTTAGTTTGGCTCTTATTAACAAACAATTACTACAAAAACATCACATTTCAAGGGGGCTCATCACAAATCCAGTTTAATGTTGTTTAGCTCGACTAAAGTTACTTTTTAACAAATTCGTCCCCCATTGACCAGCACAGGAAACAGAGGTCGCGGGCTCGACTACATTGGAGACCCGGCTGTGAATGTGCACGGATGGCCGAGTGGTCTAAGGCGCCAGACTCAAGCGAATGCTTACCGCGAGAATGCGGGTTGGGATTTCTGGTACCCGTATGGGTGCGTGGGTTCGAACCCCACTCCGTGCAAATCTTTTGCATCAAGGATGTTTTTCTACAAATAGTTTTCTAACTGAAGGTTTTAATGAAGCGACGTTTCTACAAGTAGTTTTCTAATGGAAGGACTTAATGGAGCGTATTTTCAAATTTCGTAGTTGGACATTTTAGTTTGGCTCTTATTAACAAACAATTACTACAAAAACATCACATTTCAAGGGGGCTCATCACAAATCCAGTTTAATGTTGTTTAGCTCGACTAAAGTTGCTTTTTAACAAATTCGTCCCCCATTGACCAGCACAGGAAACAGAGGTCGCGGGCTCGACTACATTGGAGACCCGGCTGTGAATGTGCACGGATGGCCGAGTGGTCTAAGGCGCCAGACTCAAGCGAATGCTTACCGCGAGAATGCGGGTTGGGATTTCTGGTACCCGTATGGGTGCGTGGGTTCGAACCCCACTCCGTGCAAATCTTTTGCATCAAGGATGTTTTTCTACAAATAGTTTTCTAACTGAAGGTTTTAATGAAGCGACGTTTCTACAAGTAGTTTTCTAATGGAAGGATTTAATGAAGCGTATTTTAAAATTTCGTAGTTGGACATTTTAGTTTGGCTCATATTAACAAAAAATTACTACAAAAACATCACATATCAAGGGGGCTCATCACAAATCCAATTTAATGTTGTTTAGCTCGAGTAAAGTTGCTTTTTAACAAATTTGTCCCCCATTGACCAGCACAGGAAACAGAGGTCGCGGGCTCCACTACATTGGAGACCCGGCTGTGAATGTGCACGGATGGCCGAGTGGTCTAAGACTCAAGCGAATGCTTACCGCGAGAATGCGGGTTGGGATTTCTGGTACCCGTATGGGTGCGTGGGTTCGAACCCCACTCCGTGCAAGTCTTTTGCATCAAGGATGTTTTCCTACAAATAGTTTTCTAATGGAAGGATTTAATGGAGCGTATTTTCAAATTTCGTAGTTGGACATTTTAGTTTGGCTCTTATTAACAAACAATTACTACAAAAACATCACATTTCAAGGGGGCTCATCACAAATCCAGTTTAATGTTGTTTAGCTCGACTAAAGTTGCTTTTTAATTAATTCGTCCCCCATTGACCAGCACAGGAAACAGAGGTCGCGGGCTCGACTACATTGGAGACCCGGCTGTGAATGTGCACGGATGGCCGAGTGGTCTAAGGCGCCAGACTCAAGCGAATGCTTACCGCGAGAGTGCGGGTTGGGATTTCTGGTACCCGTATGGGTGCGTGGGTTCGAACCCCACTCCGTGCAAATCTTTTGCATCAAGGATGTTTTTCTACAAATAGTTTTCTAACTGAAGGTTTTAATGAAGCGACGTTTCTACAAGTAGTTTTCTAATGGAATGGAGCGTATTTTCAAATTTCGTAGTTGGACATTTTAGTTTGGCTCTTATTAACAAACAATTACTACAAAAACATCACATTTCAAGGGGGCTCATCACAAATCCAGTTTAATGTTGTTTAGCTCGACTAAAGTTGCTTTTTAACAAATTTGTCCCCCATTGACCAACACAGGAAACGGAGGTCGCGGGCTCGACTACATTGGAGACCCGGCTGTGAATGTGCACGGATGGCCGAGTGGTCTAAGGCGCCAGACTCAAGCGAATGCTTACCGCGAGAATGCGGGTTGGGATTTCTGGTACCCGTATGGGTGCGTGGGTTCGAACCCCACTCCGTGCAAATCTTTTGCATCAAGGATGTTTTCCTACAAATAGTTTTCTAACTGAAGGTTTTAATGAAGCGACGTTTCTACAAGTAGTTTTCTAATGGAAGGACTTAATGGAGCGTATTTTCAAATTTCGTAGTTGGACATTTTAGTTTGGCTCTTATTAACAAACAATTACTACAAAAACATCACATTTCAAGGGGGCTCATCACAAATCCAGTTTAATGTTGTTTAGCTCGACTAAAGTTGCTTTTTAATTAATTCGTCCCCCATTGACCAGCACAGGAAACAGAGGTCGCGGGCTCGACTACATTGGAGACCCGGCTGTGAATGTGCACGGATGGCCGAGTGGTCTAAGGCGCCAGACTCAAGCGAATGCTTACCGCGAGAATGCGGGTTGGGATTTCTGGTACCCGTATGGGTGCGTGGGTTCGAACCCCACTCCGTGCAAATCTTTTGCATCAAGGATGTTTTTCTACAAATAGTTTTCTAACTGAAGGTTTTAATGAAGCGACGTTTCTACAAGTAGTTTTCTAATGGAAGGACTTAATGGAGCGTATTTTCAAATTTCGTAGTTGGACATTTTAGTTTGGCTCTTATTAACAAACAATTACTACAAAAACATCACATTTCAAGGGGGCTCATCACAAATCCAGTTTAATGTTGTTTAGCTCGACTAAAGTTGCTTTTTAATTAATTCGTCCCCCATTGACCAGCACAGGAAACAGAGGTCGCGGGCTCGACTACATTGGAGACCCGGCTGTGAATGTGCACGGATGGCCGAGTGGTCTAAGGCGCCAGACTCAAGCGAATGCTTACCGCGAGAGTGCGGGTTGGGATTTCTGGTACCCGTATGGGTGCGTGGGTTCGAACCCCACTCCGTGCAAATCTTTTGCATCAAGGATGTTTTTCTACAAATAGTTTTCTAACTGAAGGTTTCAATGAAGCGACGTTTCTACAAGTAGTTTTCTAATGGAAGGACTTAATGGAGCGTATTTTCAAATTTCGTAGTTGGACATTTTAGTTTGGCTCTTATTAACAAACAATTACTACAAAAACATCACATTTCAAGGGGGCTCATCACAAATCCAGTTTAATGTTGTTTAGCTCGACTAAAGTTGCTTTTTAACAAATTTGTCCCCCATTGACCAACACAGGAAACGGAGGTCGCGGGCTCGACTACATTGGAGACCCGGCTGTGAATGTGCACGGATGGCCGAGTGGTCTAAGGCGCCAGACTCAAGCGAATGCTTACCGCGAGAATGCGGGTTGGGATTTCTGGTACCCGTATGGGTGCGTGGGTTCGAACCCCACTCCGTGCAAATCTTTTGCATCAAGGATGTTTTCCTACAAATAGTTTTCTAACTGAAGGTTTTAATGAAGCGACGTTTCTACAAGTAGTTTTCTAATGGAAGGACTTAATGGACCGTATTTTCAAATTTCGTAGTTGGACATTTTAGTTTGGCTCTTATTAACAAACAATTACTACAAAAACATCACATTTCAAGGGGGCTCATCACAAATCCAGTTTAATGTTGTTTAGCTCGACTAAAGTTGCTTTTTAACAAATTCGTCCCCCATTGACCAGCACAGGAAACAGAGGTCGCGGGCTCGACTACATTGGAGACCCGGCTGTGAATGTGCACGGATGGCCGAGTGGTCTAAGGCGCCAGACTCAAGCGAATGCTTACCGCGAGAATGCGGGTTGGGATTTCTGGTACCCGTATGGGTGCGTGGGTTCGAACCCCACTCCGTGCAAATCTTTTGCATCAAGGATGTTTTCCTACAAATAGTTTTCTAACTGAAGGTTTTAATGAAGCGACGTTTCTACAAGTAGTTTTCTAATGGAAGGACTTAATGGACCGTATTTTCAAATTTCGTAGTTGGACATTTTAGTTTGGCTCTTATTAACAAACAATTACTACAAAAACATCACATTTCAAGGGGGCTCATCACAAATCCAATTTAATGTTGTTTAGCTCGAGTAACGTTGCTTTTTAACAAATTCGTCCCCCATTGACCAGCACAGGAAACAGAGGTCGCGGGCTCGACTACATTGGAGACCCGGCTGTGAATGTGCACGGATGGCCGAGTGGTCTAAGGCGCCAGACTCAAGCGAATGCTTACCGCGAGAATGCGGGTTGGGATTTCTGGTACCCGTATGGGTGCGTGGGTTCGAACCCCACTCCGTGCAAATCTTTTGCATCAAGGATGTTTTTCTACAAATAGTTTTCTAACTGAAGGTTTTAATGAAGCGACGTTTCTACAAGTAGTTTTCTAATGGAAGGACTTAATGGAGCGTATTTTCAAATTTCGTAGTTGGACATTTTAGTTTGGCTCTTATTAACAAACAATTACTACAAAAACATCACATTTCAAGGGGGCTCATCACAAATCCAGTTTAATGTTGTTTAGCTCGACTAAAGTTGCTTTTTAACAAATTTGTCCCCCATTGACCAACACAGGAAACGGAGGTCGCGGGCTCGACTACATTGGAGACCCGGCTGTGAATGTGCACGGATGGCCGAGTGGTCTAAGGCGCCAGACTCAAGCGAATGCTTACCGCGAGAATGCGGGTTGGGATTTCTGGTACCCGTATGGGTGCGTGGGTTCGAACCCCACTCCGTGCAAATCTTTTGCATCAAGGATGTTTTCCTACAAATAGTTTTCTAACTGAAGGTTTTAATGAAGCGACGTTTCTACAAGTAGTTTTCTAATGGAAGGACTTAATGGACCGTATTTTCAAATTTCGTAGTTGGACATTTTAGTTTGGCTCTTATTAACAAACAATTACTACAAAAACATCACATTTCAAGGGGGCTCATCACAAATCCAGTTTAATGTTGTTTAGCTCGACTAAAGTTGCTTTTTAACAAATTCGTCCCCCATTGACCAGCACAGGAAACAGAGGTCGCGGGCTCGACTACATTGGAGACCCGGCTGTGAATGTGCACGGATGGCCGAGTGGTCTAAGGCGCCAGACTCAAGCGAATGCTTACCGCGAGAATGCGGGTTGGGATTTCTGGTACCCGTATGGGTGCGTGGGTTCGAACCCCACTCCGTGCAAATCTTTTGCATCAAGGATGTTTTTCTACAAATAGTTTTCTAACTGAAGGTTTTAATGAAGCGACGTTTCTACAAGTAGTTTTCTAATGGAAGGACTTAATGGAGCGTATTTTCAAATTTCGTAGTTGGACATTTTAGTTTGGCTCTTATTAACAAACAATTACTACAAAAACATCACATTTCAAGGGGGCTCATCACAAATCCAGTTTAATGTTGTTTAGCTCGACTAAAGTTGCTTTTTAACAAATTCGTCCCCCATTGACCAGCACAGGAAACAGAGGTCGCGGGCTCGACTACATTGGAGACCCGGCTGTGAATGTGCACGGATGGCCGAGTGGTCTAAGGCGCCAGACTCAAGCGAATGCTTACCGCGAGAATGCGGGTTGGGATTTCTGGTACCCGTATGGGTGCGTGGGTTCGAACCCCACTCCGTGCAAATCTTTTGCATCAAGGATGTTTTTCTACAAATAGTTTTCTAACTGAAGGTTTTAATGAAGCGACGTTTCTACAAGTAGTTTTCTAATGGAAGGACTTAATGGAGCGTATTTTCAAATTTCGTAGTTGGACATTTTAGTTTGGCTCTTATTAACAAACAATTACTACAAAAACATCACATTTCAAGGGGGCTCATCACAAATCCAGTTTAATGTTGTTTAGCTCGACTAAAGTTGCTTTTTAACAAATTCGTCCCCCATTGACCAGCACAGGAAACAGAGGTCGCGGGCTCGACTACATTGGAGACCCGGCTGTGAATGTGCACGGATGGCCGAGTGGTCTAAGACTCAAGCGAATGCTTACCGCGAGAATGCGGGTTGGGATTTCTGGTACCCGTATGGGTGCGTGGGTTCGAACCCCACTCCGTGCAAATCTTTTGCATCAAGGATGTTTTTCTACAAATAGTTTTCTAACTGAAGGTTTTAATGAAGCGACGTTTCTACAAGTAGTTTTCTAATGGAAGGACTTAATGGAGCGTATTTTCAAATTTCGTAGTTGGACATTTTAGTTTGGCTCTTATTAACAAACAATTACTACAAAAACATCACATTTCAAGGGGGCTCATCACAAATCCAGTTTAATGTTGTTTAGCTCGACTAAAGTTGCTTTTTAATTAATTCGTCCCCCATTGACCAGCACAGGAAACAGAGGTCGCGGGCTCGACTACATTGGAGACCCGGCTGTGAATGTGCACGGATGGCCGAGTGGTCTAAGGCGCCAGACTCAAGCGAATGCTTACCGCGAGAGTGCGGGTTGGGATTTCTGGTACCCGTATGGGTGCGTGGGTTCGAACCCCACTCCGTGCAAATCTTTTGCATCAAGGATGTTTTTCTACAAATAGTTTTCTAACTGAAGGTTTTAATGAAGCGACGTTTCTACAAGTAGTTTTCTAATGGAATGGAGCGTATTTTCAAATTTCGTAGTTGGACATTTTAGTTTGGCTCTTATTAACAAACAATTACTACAAAAACATCACATTTCAAGGGGGCTCATCACAAATCCAGTTTAATGTTCTTTAGCTCGACTAAAGTTGCTTTTTAACAAATTCGTCCCCCATTGACCAGCACAGGAAACAGAGGTCGCGGGCTCGACTACATTGGAGACCCGGCTGTGAATGTGCACGGATGGCCGAGTGGTCTAAGGCGCCAGACTCAAGCGAATGCTTACCGCGAGAATGCGGGTTGGGATTTCTGGTACCCGTATGGGTGCGTGGGTTCGAACCCCACTCCGTGCAAATCTTTTGCATCAAGGATGTTTTTCTACAAATAGTTTTCTAACTGAAGGTTTTAATGAAGCGACGTTTCTACAAGTAGTTTTCTAATGGAAGGACTTAATGGAGCGTATTTTCAAATTTCGTAGTTGGACATTTTAGTTTGGCTCTTATTAACAAACAATTACTACAAAAACATCACATTTCAAGGGGGCTCATCACAAATCCAGTTTAATGTTGTTTAGCTCGACTAAAGTTGCTTTTTAATTAATTCGTCCCCCATTGACCAGCACAGGAAACAGAGGTCGCGGGCTCGACTACATTGGAGACCCGGCTGTGAATGTGCACGGATGGCCGAGTGGTCTAAGGCGCCAGACTCAAGCGAATGCTTACCGCGAGAGTGCGGGTTGGGATTTCTGGTACCCGTATGGGTGCGTGGGTTCGAACCCCACTCCGTGCAAATCTTTTGCATCAAGGATGTTTTTCTACAAATAGTTTTCTAACTGAAGGTTTTAATGAAGCGACGTTTCTACAAGTAGTTTTCTAATGGAATGGAGCGTATTTTCAAATTTCGTAGTTGGACATTTTAGTTTGGCTCTTATTAACAAACAATTACTACAAAAACATCACATTTCAAGGGGGCTCATCACAAATCCAGTTTAATGTTCTTTAGCTCGACTAAAGTTGCTTTTTAACAAATTCGTCCCCCATTGACCAGCACAGGAAACAGAGGTCGCGGGCTCGACTACATTGGAGACCCGGCTGTGAATGTGCACGGATGGCCGAGTGGTCTAAGGCGCCAGACTCAAGCGAATGCTTACCGCGAGAATGCGGGTTGGGATTTCTGGTACCCGTATGGGTGCGTGGGTTCGAACCCCACTCCGTGCAAATCTTTTGCATCAAGGATGTTTTCCTACAAATAGTTTTCTAACTGAAGGTTTTAATGAAGCGACGTTTCTACAAGTAGTTTTCTAATGGAAGGACTTAATGGACCGTATTTTCAAATTTCGTAGTTGGACATTTTAGTTTGGCTCTTATTAACAAACAATTACTACAAAAACATCACATTTCAAGGGGGCTCATCACAAATCCAGTTTAATGTTGTTTAGCTCGACTAAAGTTGCTTTTTAACAAATTTGTCCCCCATTGACCAACACAGGAAACGGAGGTCGCGGGCTCGACTACATTGGAGACCCGGCTGTGAATGTGCACGGATGGCCGAGTGGTCTAAGGCGCCAGACTCAAGCGAATGCTTACCGCGAGAATGCGGGTTGGGATTTCTGGTACCCGTATGGGTGCGTGGGTTCGAACCCCACTCCGTGCAAATCTTTTGCATCAAGGATGTTTTCCTACAAATAGTTTTCTAACTGAAGGTTTTAATGAAGCGACGTTTCTACAAGTAGTTTTCTAATGGAAGGACTTAATGGACCGTATTTTCAAATTTCGTAGTTGGACATTTTAGTTTGGCTCTTATTAACAAACAATTACTACAAAAACATCACATTTCAAGGGGGCTCATCACAAATCCAGTTTAATGTTGTTTAGCTCGACTAAAGTTGCTTTTTAACAAATTCGTCCCCCATTGACCAGCACAGGAAACAGAGGTCGCGGGCTCGACTACATTGGAGACCCGGCTGTGAATGTGCACGGATGGCCGAGTGGTCTAAGGCGCCAGACTCAAGCGAATGCTTACCGCGAGAATGCGGGTTGGGATTTCTGGTACCCGTATGGGTGCGTGGGTTCGAACCCCACTCCGTGCAAATCTTTTGCATCAAGGATGTTTTTCTACAAATAGTTTTCTAACTGAAGGTTTTAATGAAGCGACGTTTCTACAAGTAGTTTTCTAATGGAAGGACTTAATGGAGCGTATTTTCAAATTTCGTAGTTGGACATTTTAGTTTGGCTCTTATTAACAAACAATTACTACAAAAACATCACATTTCAAGGGGGCTCATCACAAATCCAGTTTAATGTTGTTTAGCTCGACTAAAGTTGCTTTTTAACAAATTTGTCCCCCATTGACCAACACAGGAAACGGAGGTCGCGGGCTCGACTACATTGGAGACCCGGCTGTGAATGTGCACGGATGGCCGAGTGGTCTAAGGCGCCAGACTCAAGCGAATGCTTACCGCGAGAATGCGGGTTGGGATTTCTGGTACCCGTATGGGTGCGTGAGTTCGAACCCCACTCCGTGCAAATCTTTTGCATCAAGGATGTTTTCCTACAAATAGTTTTCTAACTGAAGGTTTTAATGAAGCGACGTTTCTACAAGTAGTTTTCTAATGGAAGGACTTAATGGACCGTATTTTCAAATTTCGTAGTTGGACATTTTAGTTTGGCTCTTATTAACAAACAATTACTACAAAAACATCACATTTCAAGGGGGCTCATCACAAATCCAGTTTAATGTTGTTTAGCTCGACTAAAGTTGCTTTTTAACAAATTTGTCCCCCATTGACCAACACAGGAAACGGAGGTCGCGGGCTCGACTACATTGGAGACCCGGCTGTGAATGTGCACGGATGGCCGAGTGGTCTAAGGCGCCAGACTCAAGCGAATGCTTACCGCGAGAATGCGGGTTGGGATTTCTGGTACCCGTATGGGTGCGTGGGTTCGAACCCCACTCCGTGCAAATCTTTTGCATCAAGGATGTTTTCCTACAAATAGTTTTCTAACTGAAGGTTTTAATGAAGCGACGTTTCTACAAGTAGTTTTCTAATGGAAGGACTTAATGGACCGTATTTTCAAATTTCGTAGTTGGACATTTTAGTTTGGCTCTTATTAACAAACAATTACTACAAAAACATCACATTTCAAGGGGGCTCATCACAAATCCAGTTTAATGTTGTTTAGCTCGACTAAAGTTGCTTTTTAACAAATTTGTCCCCCATTGACCAACACAGGAAACGGAGGTCGCGGGCTCGACTACATTGGAGACCCGGCTGTGAATGTGCACGGATGGCCGAGTGGTCTAAGGCGCCAGACTCAAGCGAATGCTTACCGCGAGAATGCGGGTTGGGATTTCTGGTACCCGTATGGGTGCGTGGGTTCGAACCCCACTCCGTGCAAATCTTTTGCATCAAGGATGTTTTCCTACAAATAGTTTTCTAACTGAAGGTTTTAATGAAGCGACGTTTCTACAAGTAGTTTTCTAATGGAAGGACTTAATGGACCGTATTTTCAAATTTCGTAGTTGGACATTTTAGTTTGGCTCTTATTAACAAACAATTACTACAAAAACATCACATTTCAAGGGGGCTCATCACAAATCCAGTTTAATGTTGTTTAGCTCGACTAAAGTTGCTTTTTAACAAATTCGTCCCCCATTGACCAGCACAGGAAACAGAGGTCGCGGGCTCGACTACATTGGAGACCCGGCTGTGAATGTGCACGGATGGCCGAGTGGTCTAAGGCGCCAGACTCAAGCGAATGCTTACCGCGAGAATGCGGGTTGGGATTTCTGGTACCCGTATGGGTGCGTGGGTTCGAACCCCACTCCGTGCAAATCTTTTGCATCAAGGATGTTTTTCTACAAATAGTTTTCTAACTGAATGTTTTAATGAAGCGACGTTTCTACAAGTAGTTTTCTAATGGAAGGACTTAATGGACCGTATTTTCAAATTTCGTAGTTGGACATTTTAGTTTGGCTCTTATTAACAAACAATTACTACAAAAACATCACATTTCAAGGGGGCTCATCACAAATCCAGTTTAATGTTGTTTAGCTCGACTAAAGTTGCTTTTTAATTAATTCGTCCCCCATTGACCAGCACAGGAAACAGAGGTCGCGGGCTCGACTACATTGGACACCCGGCTGTGAATGTGCACGGATGGCCGAGTGGTCTAAGGCGCCAGACTCAAGCGAATGCTTACCGCGAGAGTGCGGGTTGGGATTTCTGGTACCCGTATGGGTGCGTGGGTTCGAACCCCACTCCGTGCAAATCTTTTGCATCAAGGATGTTTTTCTACAAATAGTTTTCTAACTGAAGGTTTTAATGAAGCGACGTTTCTACAAGTAGTTTTCTAATGGAAGGACTTAATGGACCGTATTTTCAAATTTCGTAGTTGGACATTTTAGTTTGGCTCTTATTAACAAACAATTACTACAAAAACATCACATTTCAAGGGGGCTCATCACAAATCCAGTTTAATGTTGTTTAGCTCGACTAAAGTTGCTTTTTAACAAATTTGTCCCCCATTGACCAACACAGGAAACGGAGGTCGCGGGCTCGACTACATTGGAGACCCGGCTGTGAATGTGCACGGATGGCCGAGTGGTCTAAGGCGCCAGACTCAAGCGAATGCTTACCGCGAGAATGCGGGTTGGGATTTCTGGTACCCGTATGGGTGCGTGGGTTCGAACCCCACTCCGTGCAAATCTTTTGCATCAAGGATGTTTTCCTACAAATAGTTTTCTAACTGAAGGTTTTAATGAAGCGACGTTTCTACAAGTAGTTTTCTAATGGAAGGACTTAATGGACCGTATTTTCAAATTTCGTAGATGGACATTTTAGTTTGGCTCTTATTAACAAACAATTACTACAAAAACATCACATTTCAAGGGGGCTCATCACAAATCCAGTTTAATGTTGTTTAGCTCGACTAAAGTTGCTTTTTAACAAATTTGTCCCCCATTGACCAACACAGGAAACGGAGGTCGCGGGCTCGACTACATTGGAGACCCGGCTGTGAATGTGCACGGATGGCCGAGTGGTCTAAGGCGCCAGACTCAAGCGAATGCTTACCGCGAGAATGCGGGTTGGGATTTCTGGTACCCGTATGGGTGCGTGGGTTCGAACCCCACTCCGTGCAAATCTTTTGCATCAAGGATGTTTTCCTACAAATAGTTTTCTAACTGAAGGTTTTAATGAAGCGACGTTTCTACAAGTAGTTTTCTAATGGAAGGACTTAATGGACCGTATTTTCAAATTTCGTAGTTGGACATTTTAGTTTGGCTCTTATTAACAAAC